>CANTUT010000371.1:5000-225000 GCA_947687605.1 Reutealis trisperma | reverse complement strand
CTGCAGTTTGACACCTACTAAGAATAGGGCGCTACGTGTCACGCCCCAATCCCGAGGGCACGTGACTGGCACTAGGACACGGGACATGCACGTGGCTACCAGTGCCCGTAGTAAGCCTAACCCAAACCACCAGACAAAAAGCCCAAAACACACAACTGAAAAGCCCAACTGAAAAGGGCTATGGGCCCAAATAAGGTAAGCAGAACCAAAAGAAATCACAACACAATACAATTATCAAATTGACCCAACATCACTTATTCCATCTATTCCAGAAAGTAATAAATTACAGAAAAGTTCTACTTAACCCAAAGATTACAGCTCATAAAATACATAACTAAAATAATAAACAAAGCTCAATTACAAGGTGTAACATTGCGGAGTTCTAGAGTTACAATTACAAATGTACTTCTATTATATACATTTCTGAATACTCAACAATACAAACTACTGCCGAAGAGAGACTGGCAGTCTACTCAATTACAATTCCTTCACCAGCTCATTCCCTGACCTGAAAGCAACAAGATGAATAGGAATGAGCGTTCGACTCAGTGAATGATACCAGCTAATATATTAAACTGGTATCCAACAAATAGAGTCTAATGCACATGATATGCACCGTGTCATAGAGACAGATAAATCATCAAATCAAGCAAGGATGGGGTATGGTCCACAGTACCACACTGATACTCAGTACTCAATATGGGGAGTCGATCCCCTTACTCTGGCTCTCTGAATCTAAATAATCTGTCTCTTATATCCAAGGGGCCCGGCCGTCACTGGTCTGTACCACGCAGCCCTGACCCGACTGACAGCGGCCCTGACGATGAGCAAGCTCGGCCAGCATCCATCAGTCATAGCTCATCTTCTGAATCCATCATAATCCAATTCATAGCCATAACAACCCCATAATCCTAGGTGGTACTGTATCCTCCCGACCTCCATCCATCAATCACAACATTTATGGCACATAATACAGACTATCAATTCATTATTCACAGTCAAATGTTACATGCTTATAGATGCAGTAGTAGTGCATAATATACATATATATATACACACATCAATGCATATGAAGTGAAAACAGGATAATATATCAGTGAGTATCACTCACCTAACTGTCGACGCTTCCGACCGGCTTCCCTCAGAAGAGTAGCCTTGGAACCAGGAAGACGCCAAACACCGACACCTCACAACAGAAAACATGAACATGATAAGGATTACACTCAACCCCATAACAGACTCGATAACCTAACAAATACTCTAAGAACCACTAAACATAGATTAACTCATATAACGACTCAAAAATAAGGGTTTCGGGTTCACCTTCACAAATTCCAAACATACAGACGTCGAGGATCGTGCCAGAATGTCAAAACAGAATTACTGCACCTCCCCACACGCCGTCGCCGGCCGGTCACGCTCCACCGCCGGTGGTGGCGGATCAGGGGAAACCCCACACCAGCAGGTTCACCTCAACTCCAGGAGCACAAAAATGGTCATCACTCGCCGGCACTCGCCCTCCGGCCACCAGAAAACGCCTCCAAAGTCACGGTTGGTATTTTTCGATCTCCTCCTCCGGTGGTCCTCAGGGGGCAAGGCAGATACCAAAATCTCTCATCTCCAGGAGTAAAACGGCACCAAGATCGCCGGATTCCACTGCCGGAATCGGCCGAAAAATGGATTTGAAGTTGCGGTGGCCGGCGGTACTTCTCTCCTCGCGTACGCTGCCGTGCCGCCGCCGATCGTCGAGCTGCCACCTCCCTCGAGGTCGCCGGTCCTCCTTCTACACAGCGGTGGTGGCGGTGCTCACCACCGCCCGCCGGAACACTTCGAACACCCACTCTCTCTCTCTCAGCCTCTCCCTTTCTCTCTCCTCTCCCTCTGCTTCCCGTTTCCCGCTTCTGCTTCCTTCCCAAAACTCATCGTTTTGGCTCACTACCCAATCAACTCCTTCCTTCTTCTTTTCCTTTTAATTTTTACTTAACCCATAGATTATGTTTATATATATATATACACTAAACCATACAATATATACATATATTTATATAAACATAATACCATATAATAATAATAATAATAATAATAATAATAATAATAATAATAATAATAATAATAATAATAATAATAATAATAATAATATTGTAATATTGTATCAAAATTGCCATTAATAATATGTATTCAAATAATATGAATATTTATAATTTAATAAAATATAATTCTAATTCTTACTTTAATAAGAAAAATAATAAAATAATATGTTTTCGTACGAAAATAGAATTTTATAAAATAATTGAAAATTTGGGGTATTTCACTACGCATACAGCGGTCCCGCTAGCCGATTAGTGGGCAAGGGTCAAGGGGACAGCGCTCCTTGCGGGGTGCAGGGCAGCGCCCTGTAGAAAAATAAATTTCCTGAATCTTTCCTCCTCCAGTCGACTGCTTTTCAGTCACAAACCCATAGAATCAAACAAAGCTCAAATCGGAGCTGAAACGGGCCCGAAACGGACAGAAACAGATCGAACCACGCGAGTGGCACGTTGTTGTCTGGGAGGCACGTTTTTTGTGCCACCTTCTTGAGTGCCGCCAGAGTTCCTGCCTTGCCGCCGTGCGTGGCACCAAAAGGAGGCCGGCGGTCTGGCGGCACATCTGATGTGACACCTAGATGGCCGACGCGGCAGCCGTGCCACCCCTGCCGCTGGCGCCGCACTGACGCCGTCATCCATACCGCCAGACCCCCCTTGGCAGCTCTATAAATAGGAGCTTCCTCTAGCCTCATTTAGCACGACTTCCAAGGCATTCCAAAGCAATTCAAGAGATTTCAAAGTAGTGGAGTTGAGATCCGGAGCAAAACTCATTCCATTCGTTCGAAAACCAAGAAAAGCAAAGGTATAATCCCTTCCCTATTTTTTTAAAATTCTAAATTCAGATTTAGAATTCTCTTTCGGTCTAAAACTGAAAAGATCTAAAACTTATTAATTTAAGAATTAGAATTAAGTTAATAAGCAAACCAACACATTTTTAAACCCCTCCTTCGCAAGAAGGGAGAACTGTGTGGGGTTTGATTCCTATTCAATAGGATACGCAGGCGGCCATTCTGAAAGGCATCAACTCCAAAAATCTTTTTATCAATATTGTTTTCCTTTTTTATTTTGATTTATTTGTACTAATCTTTTGTTTATGTTTTTATTTTAGGTTACTTGGGGAATGTGTGCTTTTCCTAGTACCCATAAGGGTTAGAGGAAAGATCCCCTCTATTTTGATTATTTTGATATTGTAATAATTAAGTAGGATTTATTTTGCCTCTTTATTTGTTATTGTCATTCCATCACATCATATATATACATATATCTGTTCATTCATCATTATATTCCTGTTCATGCATACACAAAAATTTATTTTTAAGAGTTATTTTGCAATTTTAGCCAAACTAAAGAAAATCATATTTTTCTTAATTGTGTAATTACCAAAACTTGATCCTCGAGCCCTCCTTGGTCACTAGCGGATGGGTGCACTTTTCTATTAGGATAAATCAAATTTTGGAGTCAATCATGTTGGGTTTTCTTTAATTTTCCCAATTAAAATAAATGAATTAAGGTGGCGACTCACTTTTCAATTGTCACATTACTAAAATCAATTTTTCGAACTCACAACGAGTTCCAATCGTGGAGTTTTTCCCAAAGAGCATTTCGATCCCTCGGCAGATCGGACCGGTGCTCGGGCGAGGACTCACACTAACTGGTCTAATTTTATTTTTATAATACTGATATGCACAGATTTTTTGCATCATCAGTAATATACTTATTATCTCTATTTGAATCTACCTCAGCACTCATATTAAGTTTAGATTTTCATTATGATATTTCTGACATTAACCCCCTTAAAATTAAACCCTAATTCCATCAAAAGTCTACTCATATTCATACCACTGTCAGTGATTTTTATATTTGAGTCTTTATCAATTATCACTAACAATTCTTTTTAACCATTTCTCTAATGCATCCAAATATTTTACATAAACCTATTTTACAGATGATGCAGAGTTTAGGCCATATCCAGACTCTTCAGCTATCACATCCAATAAATCATTTTTAGAAACAATATCATAACGAATTTTCTTCCTCACAATAAAAAATAGTTTAAACAAATTCACATTTTAATATATCCACAATATTGAAAGAAAATAAGTTAAATATATTTAAATAAATCATTTCTTATAATTTTCTAATTTATTTTATTATTGTTATGTTACCTAATTGTTAATAAGTTGATTTCCATATTAATATTTGGTATGTCTATTGTTTTGTTACAATTTCAATATTGGTTGTATGTTTTTATTAATTTTGATAAATTTGATTTTTTGATATATTATAGTTTAATTTAACTTCTTCCAAAAAATCAACGATCTTTCCAGTATTTATATGTATCATTATTTTAAAAATCATACTGTTGATTGAATCATACAAGTTTATAGAATACATTAATTTTTTTTTATTTTAATAAAAGATATATTATACGTTGACTTTAGGATTAAACACATCGTTTGTGAATTTAACATTAATATGGATGTCATATTATATCATAAACCTAAAAAATTTCTAGCTTATAGAATACATTAATTTTTTCTTTATTTCAATAAAAATATTTATTATATATATTCACATTAGGATTAATGCACCACATGTGAATTTAATATCATTATTAATTCAATATTATTAATTTATCATATGATATTATATTATATCATAAGCTAAAAAATATCTATTTAATGGTTATATCATATGAATACTTGTGAATATTTTAAACTGATATTATAGATAATAACAGTGATATATAATTATTAAATTAAAATTTTGTAATTTTGATTTTTTATTTAATTAATTTTTAAGAATAATTAAATACACTCCACAAATTTTAAATATACTCATTTCACTTTTTAATATATTGATTTATATTTTTATATATTGTAAATTTATATTTTTTCTTTGCTTTATGTGCAAGTATTTTTAATAATATCGATTTATTTATAATTAATAAAAAAATAATTTATTAATTTATTTTTTAAAGTATCAATACAATTATCATTTGATTTTTACGTTTTTAATAAGTATATGGACTAATTTCACATTAATTTTATATAAAGAAAAAATAATTTTGAACTAAAAATAAATCACAATTCATTATACATATCTTTTAGTCTTTGTGAATTTAAAATTGATTTTTAGTTTTGTTCAAATTAATTATAACTTTCTAATTAAAACTTGAAAATATAATATACATGATTAACGAAACTAAAAATTAAAAATATTCATTATACTATAGATGATTCATTATATTATAGATGATTTTCAATTTTGATATATTTTGAATCTTTTTCACAATAAAAACTTAAAGTAAATTTAAATGTTTATATAATCACAAACAAAGTAATTTTTTTTAGAAGAATATACTATTATAAATAGAAATCTTGATATTTGATAATAAAATAATAAAATTTTGCTCATTATTGTTAAATAAACTTTCAATTAATGCACTTTTTTTCTGTTATATCTTCCTATAAAAATAAAAGTAATTTTTCTAATGTTAAATAAAAATTTAATTTTTCTAATCTTAAATAGAATTTTCTCGAAGTCAAATTAGAATTTTTCTAATGTTAATATTTGAACAATCAAAATTAAATTAAAATTTCTCTAACTTTTTAATATTCGAAATAATATAAAAAATATAAATTATTCTAATTGAATTCATTTATATAAATAATTCTTTTTAGAACATACAAATTAATATTAATGGTTAAAATAATTAATTCTAAAATTTATAATAAGACAAAATAATAATTTATACAATGAAAATTGAATTAGAATTTCTCTAACTTTTTAAAATTAAAAAAAACATAAAAAATATAAATTATTCTAATTGAATTCTTTTTTATTTAAAATTAAATATAATTAATTATATATTAAATAATAACTATTTTGTTATTTTGTTATTGTCACATCCCGCTCTAGGGATGGACGGTCATAGGGATTGGGTAAGCCTAAAGCCACATAAACCCGTAGAACCCCAGATTATTATGTTAAACAACTAGCATCCAGAAAAAAAAATACAATAAACATTCTGATATTCATTAATCTTCATTTAATTTACATATAATTTATACATTTAATATTTATTCCAATTCCCAGTCTAACTATACTAAACCACCAAGTACCATGAAGTTCCTAATATTTACAACCATCAAAATAGATATGAATATTACATGATAGGTTCCACGCAGAAGGGAGAAGTTTTGCTGGAACCACTGGTCTACTCACCACTTGAAAATTTATAAATCACTAAAATGATGAGATAAAATCCCAGTAAATAATATATACATACATATATATACAAAATAGAAAGGATAAAAGAGCAAAGAGAAGCAGTAGTTTAAGGCATGTATGTCAAGGTGACAATCATATTGGCTCTCAAATGACAGAATTCACTTAATCACACATTTATAATAAGCAGAGGCTACTATCTTGGTAGCATGCTTTTCCCACATATAGTTGATCAGACTATATGGCTAGGAGCTTAACCCTCCTAGCTCGGGTTTATAATTCATTGTGCACAATGTCTGATGCAAAATTTATGCTACTCCATCAGATGAGTAGCTTTGTCATTTGATATCCAATCAAATCACAGGGTTTACTCAATAATTAAATTCAAAAAAAAAAAAGGAGATTAAACAACATAAATTCATTTGAACAATTAAAGTCATTCAAACATATCACAAGGTGCTACAAAGTCGAACAAGGTAATTACAAAGAAGCAGACAGGTTTCAAAGATTGCCATGAACAATTAGAAATTCAATGTAAGCCATAAGGTATTCCAAAGTAAGAAGGAATCAATGAAAAGGAAGCAATTCAAATTCAAAAGATCATCAAGGAGCATTTCATAAGCAAATATCATGTAAGGGTATAAGTTCATTTTGGTATAAACATATATATACATATGCATATATTACTCACCGTAGACTCCTTTGCTCCTATGTACGTTTGACTCTGATACGAATAGTGCTCCTCGCACTTTACCCAATATCCTTGCCCTTGATATTAGACTCTATACATGCATTTCAATCACATATCAATCACTTCCTCATCATCACATTACTTAATTTAGTTTAAGTCCTTAACACTTCTATCTTATTTACAACTTAGCATTCTTAAAGTTAAGATATTCTATAACTATACTTACTTACTAAACTTAACATTTCTCTAGTTATTTCCCAATAACTTACTTAAAAAGAATAATTCTCTTTTCTTCCAATTTCACATTTCAATCTTCATATTATTCAAGTAAAATTGATTAAGCAATTTTCGCCAACATTTCCATAAATTCAAATTATCCACAATATCACAATCAAATGGTCCAACCCGGACCTTCAGTACACTAATCCCATCCGCCCATTTTATTCCTCATTATTAAGCTAATAACCACTAAATTCAATTCAATCAATACCAATATCCACATCTTACTTCATTCTTTTAAATAATTCAATTCAATTAAATCAATTCTAATTTCAATATTTTACTTCAATCTTTCAATTTAATCACCAACAATACTCCATAATCATATAAATAATAATTACTTCAATTCAATTATCTCATTTAATCACTTAATTCCAATAAACCATTTACCTAAATTCTTACAAATAAAATCATAATTCCCTATTTATACACAATTAGAAGTTGGGATTTATACCATATGGCTCGGTTTAATGAGCCGAAGCTTCTGTCCGAATTTGTCGATTTCAGAGGTCGCCGGAATCCGGTCGCCGGAAAATTCCTACGACGATCAAATCACGATCCGAGGATATCATCGGTTAGCTTGTGATGTGAGGAGTCCGAATATAACTTTCATTTTTCGTAGTCCGTTGGAAATAGGCAGAAATGGCGTTGACAACCGTTGATGTCGCCGGATTCCGATCAAGAAAAAGGTTATCTAAAATTATTAAACAATATACCAAATCGAAGCTGGAAATACAACGGATTCAACCATACCAATTTCGTTAAAAACGGAGATCGGAAAGTCGTCGGAAAATGGCCTAAAAGTTTTGGCCGGCGAAACTTTAGAGGGGGCGTTCGCCGCCGTCCGGTGGCTGCAGGCGACAGGCTTCTACCGGTCGACGGGGCGGCGGGCGCTCTTCCTCCTAGTCCGGCGCGTGTCCGTCGATGGTGGCCGGATGGCAGCGGTCCGGCGTGCAGTCCCTGCACTCTCCCTCTCTCTCTCTCTCTCTCTCTCTCTCCTCTCTGCCTCTGCTTCTCTATTTTCCCTCTGTTCTATTTCTTCTTCTGCTGCCCGTTTTGGGCTGTATCGACTCTCTTTTTTTTTTTTTTTAAATATATAAATATATATACTAACTTTAATAGCTTAAATAATAATAATAATAATAATAATAATAATAATAATAATAATAATAATAATAATAATAATAATAATAACAATAATAATAATGTTTGTGATATAAATTCTAAAACAATAATTTTAACCAAAATATTAATTTCATCATATTATGCATTAATTATAATATAAAAATCATAATATATAACTTCAAATATTAATTACATAAATTTCTATATTTTATAATAAAATTCTAATTTCTTTAATTCAAAATTCTATCAATTTGATAAAATAATAAATCAATATTTCATTTAATAAATATTCTTAAAAATATTAACATAATAATATAATAAATCAATCTCCTTTCAAATATCAATTTTAAATTTGAACAAATTTTCTACTATTTTAAATACTCATATAACAATATTTATAAATCATATATCAAATATCAATATCAATTTAGCTTATTAATATCAATATAATAATAATAAAAATATCAATAGTCAAATGGAAGTTTATAAATTTCAAAAATTTTGAATATCCATACAAATATAATAATAAAGGAAAATATTTTCCATATGAAATTATTACTTTAAAACATTTATCTTCAAATCATTTGAATATTTTAGAAAAAAGAATATTCATTTTCAATTTTGCCACGCATTATAATACTAAACGGGTATCTTCACTCGTATACTGTACATATATCCTATATCGAGTTGGGATGTTACAGTTATTCTAATTAAATTCATTATTTTCTTATTTAAATTAAATATAGTTAGATATTAAATAGAATTAATTATATATTAAATAATAATTATTTTATTTTTCTTAGTATAATTGAATTCATTCTTTCTTTATTTGAATTGAATGTATTTAGATATTAAATATAATTAATTATATGTTAAATAATAATTATTTTATTTTTTAATTATTATTTAATATATAATCATTATTTAATTATATATTAATTAACTGTGGAATGTATAGAAAAGAAGTCTTCATTGGAGTGGCAATTGGAACTCATTGAAAGAGACAAGTCATCGATTAGTAAGAAGAAAAAACTTTCAAGACTTCATTATTTATTATTAATTAGAAGAAGATGTCACATCCCACTCTAGGGATGGACGGTCTTAAGGATTGGGTAAGTCTAAAGCCACCTAAACCCGTAGAACCCCGGATTATTATGTTAAACAATTAGCATCCACAGATATATAATAAACATTCTGATATTTATTAATATCCATTTAATTTACATATAATTTATACATTTAATATTTATTACAATTCCCAGTCTAAACTATACTAAACCACCAAGTACCATGGAGTTTCTAATATTTACAACCATCAAAATAAATATGAATATTACATGACAGATTCCACGCAGGAGGGAGAAGCTTTGCTGGAACCACTGGTCTACTCACCACCTGAGAATTTATAAACCACTAAAATGATGAGATAAAATCCCAGTGAATAATATATACATACATATATATATACAAAATAGAAGGATAAAAGAGCAAAGAGAAGCAATAGTTTAATTAAAGGTATGAATGTAAAGATGACAATCATATTGGCTTTCAAATGACAGAATTCACTTAATCACACATTTATAATAAGCAGAGGCTACTATCTTGGTAGTATGCTTTTCCCACATATAGTTGATCAGACTATATGGCTAGGGGCTTAACCCTCCCTAGCTCGGGTTTATAATTCATTGTGCACAATGTCTGATGCAAAATTTATGCTACTCCAACAGATAAGTAGCTCTGTCATTTTATATCCAATCAAATCACAGAGTTTACTCATTAATTAAATTCAAAGAAAGGGGATTAAACAACATAAATTCATTTGAAGAATCAAAGTCATTCGAACATATCACAAGGTGCTACAAAGTCGAACAAGGTAATTACAAAGAAGCAGACAGGTTTCAAAGATTGCCATGAACAATTAGAAATTCAATGTAAGCCATAAGGTATTCCAAAGCAAGAAGGAATCAATGAAACGGGAGTAATTCAGATTCAAAAGATCATCAAGGAGCATTTCACAAACAAATATCATATAAGCGTATAAGTTCATTTTGGCATGAACATATATATACATATGCATATATTACTCACCAATGAAAAATGGAACCCGAAGCTTTATCCCTTAATCCTCAACCTCCTTTTCTTGATCCTTAGAAGCTAAAGAAGCAAAATACATTGTTTTAATACTAAACATTATTGAGAATACTTAAACTAATAGTATAAAATATATGATTTATGTTTATTTTTCTGTTTCGAACATTTAATTTGTTTTCTTTAATTCTTTAGTTTTATTTAATTACATTTATGTTTATTGGCAATTTAGGCATACATAACCTATTTATTACTTTAGGGATGATATATTATGGAATTTACATATTAGGTATTTTCTTGGCAATTTTGTAGCAAGCATTGGATTTTCTTTGGGACATTTTATGGAACACTTGGTGGGCATAACTTTGGTTATATTTTGGAACAGTTTTGGGGCAAATTGGAAGAAGCCCAAATTGCCCTACATAAATTCACATTGCCAACAATATATTCCACAACTCATTTGAAATTTAAAGGCCAAGCAAAGGGTTCATTCCAACATAGAAAATCATGAAAAAAAATCAAGCATGAACAAAGGCAATTTTGCCTTCTAGGGTTCGGCCAAACATGGCTCCATCAAGGGGGATTCTATAATTCAAACTAAAGTTATTTCTATGTTATTTGATACTATGCTAACACATTTAAGCAATAAAATTGGAAGAAAACAACCTTGAAGTGGAACTTTGAACATATAGGTAGAATTGGTGATGTTAAGCAACCTATGTATTCTTCTTCAAATTCAATGATTCTAATTGTTGGAATTCATTCTTTATGCATTAGATTTAACAATTCTTAAGTCTTTTTAGGTGAATTCAAAGTTTTAGCAACAATTTGATTTAAGGTGCATTTGAAGAGTTATGAAATTTTCATGCCAAATATACTAATCTATCACATAATTCTCATACTAAATCATTTTTTTCCATTTATTAACATCTATTTCTATGAATTAAAATCAAGAAAAGTGGACTAACCTTGCTTTTCTTAAAACAGCCAATTTCTTCCAATCTCCACTTCTTCAATTCCTTGCTTATTTCTCACTTAATTCTTGGTGGGAAGTGATTTGGATGATGGAAGGGGTTATTTGCTATAAATTTGCAATAGTTTTTCTAAGAAAAATTGAAAGAAGAAAAATGGAAAAAAGGGCTAGGGGGGTTCGGCCAAAGGAGAAGGAAAAAGAGAAAAATTCTGATTTTTTGTACAGAAAATTCTGGAAAATCTGTTATATGGACAGAATTTAGTCAAATTACAGTTTAGTCCTCCAATTTTTTAAGTTATGAAATTTGGTCCTTGCAAATTTACAATTTGGTCCTTCTCCATACATTTTTAAATGTTACTATTAAACTTAACTAAGCTTTAATTAAGGTATTTATTCATTTTTAGATTATTATTCAAAAATTATAAATTTCACTAAACGAATTTCAGAAAATATGATATTTTAAGTACTTTTACAATTTGATATAAATATGGTTTCACTATGGTTTCATTTTTATTTCTCTTTGGTTTTACTTAAGTTTCTTATACTTTTCATACATTTAAATGCTATGCAAAAATTTTATGCAATTCCTTAATATCAACTTCGAATTAAAATTCTAAAATTCACTACCTAACTAAAGCTAATTT
The DNA here is from genome assembly GCA_947687605.1 of Reutealis trisperma. NCBI lineage: Eukaryota > Viridiplantae > Streptophyta > Magnoliopsida > Malpighiales > Euphorbiaceae > Reutealis > Reutealis trisperma. The sequence continues at coordinate 212,886 of CANTUT010000371.1, read as the reverse complement.
CTAGGATATTACAGAAGAAGATCGTGATAGTGATATATCATATAGGTAATGCTAAACTGTAAATAAACTAAAAAAAAAACTTGGAAATTAAGAGAGGAATAAAAAGAAGACTTGGAAATTAAGAGAGGCATTGACTGAAAAGATTTATGTAAATATACTCACAAATATTTCGTATACCATACTCTAAAATAGGAGTGTCACTTCATGTTAATTGATCGTGTTAATTTATACTCATGAGATGATAAGAATCAACATGAATATAACATAATAAATTATTTAAATACGAACAATATTCACTTAATTAATGAGTAATATGATTCTAAATTAATTAATTAATTTATATTATTACATAAAATATAATTATATACAAATTTATAAAGAAGATTAAAAATAATATTTATATATACATATTTTAAAAGTTATAAAATATATTAGGTTGAATGTATTAATGAGTTAAACGTATCATTTTTGAGTTAAATGGTCAACCTGTAACACGACACGATTATATTTATGTCATAATCGGATTGACATTAACATGATAATCCTTAATTCAAACCCGCTAATTTCATGTTGGTTCATATCGTGTTATTTTGTCTTGTTCTTGTTTAATTTTGCCACCTCTACCCCAAAACATAAAAGTATCAACAATACCCAAGTCCTAAGATTAGGAATTCTACTTTTCACAATAGTTTTGAATTTGATATTTGATTTATTTGTTAAGAGTGATTTGAATGTGTTTAATATATACCATAGTAAGGTATTTTTATATAGTTTACATTTCTATTAAGAGAAAATTTGTATAATAACTTTCTTTGATTATCGATCCCTTAATCAATTATTGATTAATCAATTCTGAAATAACTTGCAATACTGTATATATATTATATATGAATGGGTGTATATATAATAGAAAAATTCTAAATTTTCATGAGATAAAAATTAAATGTTCAATTTGATTATAAATTTAAAATACATGAAATAATATATTAAAAAATAGAAATTGCATAATTTTTTTTCATGAAATAATACATTTGAATTAAATGCATTTAAATATTAAATATAATTAATTATATATTAAATAATAATTATTTTATTCTTTTAATTATTATTTAATATATAATTATTATTTAATTATATATTAATTAACTGTGGAATGTATTGGAAAGAAGCCTTAATTGAAGTAGCAATTGGGATGCGTTGAAAGAGATAAATTATTGATTAGTAAGAACAAAGAACTTTCAAGACTTTATTATTTATTATTAATTGGAAGAAGAAGATTGTAACAGTGATATATCATATACGCAATGCTAAATTGCTAATAAAGTTAAAAAAAGAAGACTTGAAAATTAAGAGAGGCATAAAAAGAAGACTTGGAAATTAAGAGAGGCATTGACTGAAAAGATTTGTGTATATATCTTCACAAATATTTTGTAAACCATACTCCAAAATAGGGGTAGCAATTCGTATTAACGGGTGATGTTCGGGTCATGTTGACTTGTACTTATGATATGATAAGGATTAACACGAACATGACACGATTATTTTATCGTGTAAAAAATTTAAATACGAATAAGATTCACTTAATTAATGGGTAATACGACACGACATGAGTAACACTTTTAAAATTTTAAATTAATTAATTTTTTATTTTAATATTTACAAATTAATATGACTTTCTAATTAAAACTTGAAAATATAATATACATGATTAACAAAACTGAAAATTAAAAATATTCATTATACTATAGATGATTCATTATACTATAGATGATTTTCAATTTTGACATATTTTGAATCTTTTTCACAATAAAAACTTAAAGTAAATTTAAGTGTTTATATAATTACAAACAAAGTGATTTTTTTTAGAAGAATATACCATTATAAATAGAAATTTTGATATTTGATAATAAAATAATAGAATTTTGCTTATTATTGTTAAATAAACTTTCAATTAATGCACTTTCTTTTTCTGTTGTATGTTCCTATAAAAATAAAAGTAATTTTTCTAATCTTAAATAAAATTTTAATTTTTCTAATCTTAAATAGAATTTTTTCGAAGTCAAATTAGAATTTTTCTAATGTTAATATTTGAACAATCAAAATTAAATTAAAATTTCTCTAACTTTTTAATATTCAAAATAACATAAAAAAATATAAATTATTTTAATTGAATTCATTTATATAAATAATTTTTTTGGAACATAAAAATTAATGTTAATGGTTAAAATAATTAATTCTAAAATTTATAATAAGACAAAATAATAATTTATATAATGAAAATTGAATTAGAATTTCTCTAACTTTTTAAAATTCAAAAAAACATAAAAAAAATATAAATTATTCTAATTGAATTCTTTTTTATTTAAAATTAAATATAATTAATTATATATTAAATAATAACTATTTTATTATTTTCTTATTCTAATTAAATTCATTATTTTCTTATTTAAATTAAATATAGTTAGATATTAAATAGAATTAATTATATATTAAATAATAATTATTTTATTTTTCTTAGTATAATTGAATTCATTCTTTCTTTATTTGAATTGAATGTATTTAGATATTAAATATAATTAATTATATGTTAAATAATAATTATTTTATTTTTTAATTATTATTTAATATATAATCATTATTTAATTATATATTAATTAACTGTGGAATGTATAGAAAAGAAGTCTTCATTGGAGTGGCAATTGGGACTCATTGAAAGAGCCAAGTCATCGATTAGTAAGAAGAAAGAACTTTCAAGACTTCATTATTTATTATTAATTGGAAGAAGAAGATCGTGATAGTGATATATCATATAGGTAATGCTAAACTGCAAATAAAGTAAAAAAAAACCTAGAAATTAAGAGAGGAATAAAAAGAAGACTTGGAAATTAAGAGAGGCATTGACTAAAAAGATTTATGTAAATATACTCACAAATATTTCATATACCATACTCTAAAATAGGAGTGTGACTTTATGTTAATTGGTCGTGTTAATTTGTACTCATGAGATGATAAGAATCAATACGAATATAACATGATAAATTATTTAAATATGAACAATATTCACTTAGTTAATGAGTAACACGACACTAAATTAATTAATTAATTAATTAATTTATATTATTACGTAAAATATAATTATATACAAATTTATAAAGAAGATTAAAAATAATATTTATATATACATATTTTAAAAGTCATAAAATATATTAGGTTGAATGTATTAATGGGTTAAACGTATCATTTTTGGGTTAAATGGTCAACCTACAACACGACATGATTATTTTTGTGTCATAATCGGATTGACATTAACATGATAATCCTTAATTCAAATCTGCTAATTTCATGTTGGTTCATATTGTGTTATTTTGTCGTGTTTAATTTTGCCACCTCTACTCCAAAACATAAAAGTATCAACAATACCCAAGTCCCAAGATTAGGAATTCTACTTTTCATAATCGTTTTGAATTTGATATTTGATTTATTTGTTAAGAGTGATTTGAATGTGTTTAATATATACCATAGTAAGGTATATTTATATAGTTTACATTTCTATTAAGAGAAAATTTGTATAATAACTTTCTTTGATTATCGATCCCTTAATCAATTATTGATTAATCAATTCTGAAATAACTTGCAATACTATACATATATTATATATGAATGGGTGTATATATAATAGAAAAATTCTAAATTTTCATGAGATAAAAATTAAATGTTCAATTTGATTATTAAAATACATGAAATAATATATTAAAAAATAGAAATTGCATAATTTTTTTCATGAAATAATACATTTGAATTAAATGCATTTAAATATTAAATATAATTAATTATATATTAAATAATAATTATTTTATTGTTTAATTATTATTTAATATATAATTATTATTTAATTATATATTAATTAACTGTGGAATGTATTGGAAAGAAGCCTTAATTGGAGTAGCAATTGGGATGCGTTGAAAGAGACAAATCATTGATTAGTAAGAATAAAGAACTTTCAAGACTTTATTATTTATTATTAATTGGAAGGAGAAGATTGTGATAGTGATATATCATATACGCAATGCTAAATTGCAAATAAAGTTAAAAAAAGAAGACTTGAAAATTAAGAGAGGCATAAAAAGAAGACTTGGAAATTAAGAGAGGCATTGACTGAAAAGATTTGTGTATATATCTTCACAAATATTTTGTAAACCATACTCCAAAATAGGGGTAGCAATTCATATTAACGGGTGATGTTCGGGTCATGTTGACTTGTACTTATGATATGATAAGGATTAACACGAACATGACACGATTATTTTATCGTGTAAAAAATTTAAACACAAATAAGATTCACTTAATTAATGGGTAATACGAGACGACATGAGTAACACATTTAAAATTTAAAATTAATTAATTTTTTATTTTAATATTTAAAAAAATATTAAATTTACTAAATTAACCCCTATTAATTTATATTATTACATAAAATATAATTATATAGAAATTTATAAAGAAGATTAAAAATAATTTATATATATATATATATATATATATATATATATATATATATATATATATATATATATATATATATATATATATATATATATATATATATATATATATATATATATATATATATTTTAAAAGTCATAAAATATATTAGGTTGAATGTGCTAATGGGTTAAACGTGTCATTTTCAAGTTAAAGGGTCAACTCGCGATACGACATGATTCTTTTCGTGTCATAATTGAATTGACACTAATGTGATAACCCCTAACCCAAACTCATTTATTTTGTATTAAGTAACTTACAAACCTTAAATTCTACTTCATACAATAAATTTGAAATAATTTCATTTATTTTCTATTTGTTAAGAGTGGCTTGAATGGGTTTAACATATCATATATAGGTTTTTTATACAATTTACGATTTTCGTTATGGGAAGACTTGTACAATGACTTTCTTTCTCTTAATCAATTATTGAATTAAAGTCTGGAAATAACTTTCAATCCTGTAAATTATTTATGGTTGATAATTTTCTCCTGTCCTTTTGCTTGACTTAATTATTAATTAGTTATTGCGCGATTTCTGCAAGTGCACAGATCGTTTACAAGTAATAAAGTGATGAGTGAGTATCGTTCCCACGAGAAAGGATTTGTCAAGTACCAATTTTTAATATTACTCTATTATTTAGAAAATCAATTATGAGATTTATAATGAAATTAAAGTAAATAAATAATGATAAATATGAAAATAAGATTAAAGGTCTAGGATTTATAATTCATCAATTGATCACATATGATTTCTTTATAATTTTTAGATGGATTATTTTTGCTGGAATTAATGATTAGATTTCCCTAAATTATATGATGTTCTCTCTCAAAATACAACATGTGTGTTCATATTAACCTTACGTTTACTCTCGTGATCATAAACAATTAACACAAACCCATTAAGTTTCATGGAAATCCTTTTAAAAATCACAAAGGAGTATTCTTATCTCTAAGCAATACATTCCCTAGGTCAATTATCCTAATGAACTAATATTGTGCTTCCACTCTCGCTACTTCACACAATATCTTAAATCATGCAATTAATGACCAGTTAATTACAAACATTAAATTCTAAGATAAAAGATTAATTCCAACAATCAAATCCAATCAATTAAATATAAATAATCATATGCAAATCAAAAGATTATATCTAAATCCTAGAAAATAAAATTAGCTATTCATAATTAAAAGAGAAGAAACAATTAAATTAACAATAAAAATAATAAACATAATAATAACTTATAATTAAATTCAAGAATAGAGTTTAGAGAGAACTTGTTTCGGGATACAATATTTGATGAACTCAAGCTTCCAAAAACTCCTCCTCTTGATCAAAATAAAAAATAAAACTAATTTACTCTAAGAAAACATATGAAAATCTCTCTACATATTTTTTTTTATGGATTTTCCTTGATGCTATTTCCCTTTGCCAAGCATGGTATTTATAGACATGTTTGGTGGAAGAATTCAAGTTTCATTAAAATTCTTACATCAAAAATTCAACATTGATGGTTAGATTGGCCACCAACCATTGAATTCCTTCATCAATATTCAAAAATAGTTAGGTTGGCTACCAACCATTGAATTTTGGCCATCAACCATTAAATTTATTTCTCATAGATTGAAAACTTGAATCATTGCTTATTTTTATTGCATCATTTTGATCTGCAAAAATAAAATAAAAATACTTAAAATATGTTATAATTTATTTATAAATTGTAGAACTATTTATTTCTAAAAATAAGTAATAATGTTATTGCATTCTTGAGAATTGAGCTAAAATTTAAGTTTAAACAATTAAAATAACTCTAAAAATATAAAGTTATCATTAGTTCTCATTAAAGCTACAATAATGCTTATTAGTGTTAAAGATTTCACATTAAAAAATCAATAGAGATATGAAGGTCTAATATAATGTTTCAACTTTACCACATAAAAAATTAGCTTTTAGATTGGATTCAAAATTTTTCACATGATATTAGAATTAACTCTACACCCCAATATATTAGTAACTGCTGCTTGCATGTGTAAGTGTTAAAATTAAGGATTCCATATTAAAAGATCAATAGAGATATTGAAACTGTACCACATGCTAGTAATATTTAAGATGTGTCAAGAGGGATGTTAGAGTTAAATATTCTACTCGTACATATTCTGGCATATATGGTTATGTGTAGAGATGTAAATGAACTGAATCACTTGTGAGCAACTCGTGGCTCGGCTCAGTAGCAGATCGGCTTGAACTCGGTTCATATATAAACAAGTGGAGCTTGACCTTAATTTTTAGGCTCATTTAATAACTTTAGCTCACAGATACTCAACTGATTTAAGCTTGAAACTCGGTTTTTAATTTATTAGGCTTATGAACAGATATGTGATCAAGCTCATTGATTAGGTTTGATTATAAGCTCGTGATATGACTCGTTTACAAGCTCTTTAATTTAGGTATTTATTAGATTTTTACTTATTTATATTAATTAATGGTATTTTATTATATTATAAATAGATTATTTTTATTTAAATTACATGGAATATTGCAAATAATTATTATTTAAAATTATGATATAATTAAATATATTTTTAATTTTTTTACATAAAACATAAAAATACTAAATGGTAATATATTTTCATAAGAAATAACTAATGAAAAGATTTTAAATGTAGAGTGCCACATTACATTAAAAAAATATAAAATATTATAGTTTAAGTATAAAGTGTAAATTGAGATTTTTTAAATAAGTCAATGTAAGCTTATTTTTTTAAACTTTCAAACTGTTGATTTTTAATTTTTTTTATTTAATCCTTTCCATTTAAAACTTTATGCGGATTTATTTTGATGAATATCTAAATCAAAACCTAAACATATGATTTGACTTTTAAAACACATATAAAATTATATAATTACATAATTTATTAGAACTAATTAAATAATATAATTTGATAATTAGAGAAGTGATTGGGTTGAATTAATGAACTAAGATGTTAGGTGATGTTTGATAAAACTAAAAATTAAGTATTAAATTTGAAGTGTTGGATGATATAATTTTTAAAATATAAAATTATTTAAAAATTTATCGCTTATTGTCTTTAGTACAAAATTTTAAAATTAAAAATTTTAATTTGATTTTTGACTTAATTAAGACTTTTAAAACATGTGTTACTAAACAATTTAAACAATTAAATGCTGAAAATTTTAATTTTAAATGTTAAATGGTGTTATCAAACACCACTTTAATATACAAAATAATAAGTAATGATATTATAAAAATTAATTATTTTATAAATTAATGAAGAATACAATACAATATGAGTTAAAATTAATTGAATTTTTATGACAAATTTTAATTTATATAGAGTGAAAATTTTGTGTACTATATTAACATAATAAATTTATTATTGTACATATATTGTCGATTGATAATTTATAATAACTTATCTTAAAAAATACAAATAGAAAATAATCAATACATTAAAATAAGTTTTCAACCATTTAAATAATTTGAACTTAATTATTCATTTGTTTCTTTAATTTATTTAAATAATTGTTTATAATGTTAAAACACAAAGTTACTTAAATATATATAATTCTTTTTTAATTCTTTTTTGAGTGGGCAAATAATTAAGCTATATAGCTAACTAGCTCTAGCTCAAGATCAAACAAAGTTTGTTTGTTTATCGAAATCTTAATGAGTTTGAACTCAATTTCAACTCATTTATATTATAAGTGCGCTTGGCTCAAGTAAAGCTCGAGCTGAGTAAATTTTAAAACAAGTCAAACTTGAGTTTTATTTTAGAGCTCGTGATAATCTCAAGCTCAAGCTCAAGCTTGAAAAAAAAAATGAATTGAGCTCGAGCAAGCTTATGCTTGACTCGACTTGTTACATCCCTAGACGTGTGTACTGACACATGTGAATCTTCGTTTGTCTATATCACATGCTACTATTAATAGTCTTTACTAGCATGAGGGTGTGTTATTAATGTTAAATGTCCTATATTAAAAGGCCAATAGAGATATTAAGGCTAGTAATCTCTAGCGCGTGTGAAGAGAGTGTTAGAGTTAAATATTTCATATTGAATGACTAGACTTTTGAATTGAATTTAAAATTTTTCTCATTACTATCATCCAATAACCATCAAGAAATTTGGTGTACATTGTTAAATGAACTCTCAATTAGTGCACTTTCTTTTTTTGACGTTGTATCTTTCTATAAAAATAAAAGTAATTTTTCTAATCTTAAATAGAATTTTCTCAAAGTCAAATATAATTAGAATTTCTCTAATGTTAATATTCGAACAATTAAAATTAAATTAGAATTTCTCTAAATTTTTAATATTTGAAATAACATAAAAAAATATAAATTATTCTAATTGAATTCATTTATACAAACAATTTTTTTGGAAGGTACAAATTAATATTAATGGTTAAAACAATTATTTCTAAAATTTATAATAAGAAAATATAATAATTTACACAATGAAAGTCAAATTAGAATTTTTCTAACTCTTTAATATTCGAAAAAACATAAAAAAATATAAATTATTCTAATTGAATTCTTTTTTATTCCAAATCAAATATAATTAATTATATATTAAATAATAATTATTTTTTATTTTATATTCTAATTGAGTTCATTATTTTCTTATTTAAATTAAATATAGTTAGATATTAAATAGAATTAATTATATATTAAATAATAATCATTTTATTTTTTGCTTATTTTAATTGAATTCATCTTTTCTTATTTAAATTAAATACAATTAGATAATTGTATTATTTTAGATAATTATTTTATTTTTTTCTTAGTGTAATTGAATTCATTTTTTCTTTATTTGAATTAAATGTATTTAGATATTAAATATAATTAATTATATATTAAATAATAATTATTTTATTCTTTTTACTATTATTTAATATATAATCATTATTTAATTATATATTAATTAATTGTGGAATCTAATATATATATATATATATATATAATAGATTTAGAATGTCTTAGAATTTACCACGTAGCATATGTTTGCCATGTATTTACTTTCTATTGGTCCACATAGCAAGAATGAATTAATTAATAATACTAAATTTATTAACAAAAGCTTTTATTACGATAAACTAATATTAAAACTGAAATGAACATCATTATGGTCATTATAAATTGAGTTAATATATAAAATATTAAATTAATATATTTAAGGCTATAAAAAAAATTGCTTTATATATATATATATATATATATATATATATATATATATATATATATATATATATATATATATATATATATATATATATATATATATATATATTTGACAAGTGAATGAATATTATTTTTATTTATAGCATTTAAATATTTTATAGTATATTTTTATCTAATTATTTTTTTTCTATAGCATTTTTTTAACATATATTTTTTTTTATGATTTTATGTGTATATGAGCATTTAAATATAAATAGTAAAATATTATTATAAATGAAATATCTATTATAAATTGAAAAATTAAAAAGACAATATTTAGTTGAGAGCAAATTGAAAGATTATGTCACGCCCCAAACCCGAGGGCATGTGACCGGCACTAGGACACGGGAAATGCACGTAGCTACCAGTGCCCGTAGTAAGCCTAACCCAAAACACATAACAAAAAGCCCAAAACTGAAAAGGGCTATGGGCCCAAATAGAGTTAAGCAGATCCAAATAATATCAACACAATATAAATATTCTTGGGCCAACAACTCATTTATTCCATACATCTCAGAAAGTAATAAATTACAGAAAATGTTCTGCTTAACAACAGATTACAGCTCTTTAAAATACATAATTGAAATAATACACAAAGCACAAATACAAAGTATAACATTGCGGAGTTCTAAAGTCATATTTACCATTATACACATATTATATACATTTTTGAATACTCAACAGTACAAACTACTGTTGAAGGAAAATTGACAATTTACTTATTTACATTTCCTTCTCAAGCTCATTCCCTGACCTGAAAACAACGAAAATGAACAGGAATGAGCGTCCGACTCAGTGAATGATACCAGCTAATATATTAAACTGGTATCCCTCAAATAGACTGTAATTCACATGATATGCATTATGTCATAGAGACAGACAAATCATCCAATCAAGCAAAGATGGGGTATGGTCCACAGTACCACACTAATACTCAGTACTCAATATGGGGAGCCGATCCCCCTACCCTGGCTCTCTGAATCCAAATAATCTGTCTCTTATATCCAAGGGGCCCAGCCGTCACTGGTCTGTACCATACAGCCCTGACCTGACTGACAGCGGCCCTAGCGATGAGCAGGCCAGGCCAACATCCATCAGTCATAGCTCATCTTCTAAATCCATCATAATCCAAATCATAACCATAACAAATCCATAATCCTAGGTAGTATTGTATCCTCTCGACCTCTATCCATCAATCACAACCATAATATGGCAGAATACAGAATATTAATTCATCATTCACAGTCAAATGTTACATGCTTATATATGCAGTAGTAGTGCATAATATACATATATATATACACACAGCAATGCATATGAAGTGGAAACAGGATAATACACTAGTGAGTATCACTTACCTAACTGCCGACACTCCCAACTGGCTTTCCTCGAAAAAGCAGCCTTGGAACCCGGAAGACGCCAGACACCGACACCTCACAACAATAGATATCAGGATAAGAATCATACTGAATCCACGGACAGACTCGACAGTCTAACAATTTCCCTAAGGACTACCAAACATAAAATAACTTATAACGACTGAAATATAAGGGTTTTGGGTTAATCTTCACAAATTTCGATCATACGGATGTTGAGGATCGTGCCAGAACATCAAAACAGAACCACTGGACCTCTTCACGCGCCATCGCTGGCCGGCCACGTGCCGCCGCTGCTGGTGGCGAATCTGGGAAAACTCCACACCAGCAGGTTCATCTCGACTCCAGGAGCACAAAAACGGTCACCACTCGCCGTCACTTGCCCTCCAGCCACTGGAAAACGCCTCCAAAGTTACGGTTTTGCATTTTTCGATCTCCTCCTCCGGTGGTCCTCAGGGGCAAGGTAGGTACCAAAATGAAGCTCTCATCCTCAGGAGTTGAATGAGACCAACCTTGCTTGATTTAGTTGCCGAAGTCGGCCGAAATCTGCAGTTGAAGTCTCGGTGGCTGGCGGTCCTTCTCTCCTCGCGTACGCCGCCGTGCCGCCGCCGATCATCGTGCCACCTCCCTCGAGGTCGCCGGACCATCCTCTACCCAGCGGTGGTGGCGATGCTCGCCACCGCTCGCCGGAACGCCACCAAACACCTCTCTCTCTCTCTCGGCCTCTCCCTTTCTCTCTCCTCCTTCCTCTCTGCCATCCCATTCCTGCACCATTCAAAACTCCCCGTTTCACTCCCTAAACTGACCAATCACATGCTACCTTTCCTTCTTCTTCTTAATTAACTTAAAACACAGTTATGTTATATATATATATATATACTAAACCTTATAATATAAATATGATACTATATACATATATTTATATAAACATAATACTACACATATATATATACAAAATAATAATAATAATAATAATAATAATAATAATAATAATAATGATAATAATTTATAAATTATTATACTTTGCAACATAAGCTTATATATATAATAATAATAATAATTATAACGGAAATCTAAACATCCGATAAAATACTATAATCAAACTTATAATATTAATTAATACCTTTATTAATACTCAAATATCAAAATACAATCCAAAATACAATTCTCCAAAAATCTACATTAACATTATCATAATAATATACATATATAATATTGTAATAAAATTACCATTAATAATACATATTCAAATTGTCTAAATATTTATAATTTAGTAAAATATAATTCCAATTCTTACTTTAATAAGAAAAATAATAAAATAATACATTTCCGTATAAAAATAGAATTTTATAAAATAATTGAAAATTCAGGGTGTTTTAGATTATTTATTGGTTCACATGTTATTTATTTTTCTAAATTTTGGTCTATGTGGCATATATACTATTTAATGTTAATATTTAGATAGTCATAATGACAATTAATATTATTTTTATGATTGTGGTTACAAATATTTAAAAATGATCATATTTTTATTTTAATTTTTATAAGAGATACAATTTTCAAAATTAACAAATATATAAATAAATAATAAGATTTTCATTTAAAAGTAATCTAATATGTGTGTGTATATATATATATATATATATATATATATATATATATATATATATATATATATATATATAGAGCGAGAGAGAGAGAGAGAAAGAGAGGATATTCTAGATTTTTCCACATAAAATATATTTGTCACATGTTATTTTTTTATTGATCCACATGGTAAGTAAGCCATAAATTTTACGTTATACTAATATATTGTAATTAATTATATTAAATATATTCAAATTGATTATAAATAAATCTTAACCAGTCATTTATTCAAATTGATTATATATTCACCATAATTAATATCCTAATTATTTCAATTTAATTTTAGAGTTTATTTTTGGGATATAAAATTGGAATTTCATTTTTGATTTTCTCATTATTTACTTTCATTTGACAATAATTCTATTTTTGTCTCCCTCATTTTCATTTTCATTTGATAAGTTTTTATTTATCTTCTAATGTTTTTATTTTTCAATATTTTCTCTTTTTATTTTTTTATGAAGGTATTTTTTAAATTTTAAATAATTATATAATAGTATGTACATGCACATTTAGAAACTAAAATTAATTTTTTCTTCTCTTTGTAGAAATCAAAAAGTCTGTATTATTATTTTAGTGGTTTTGCGATTCTTATGAAAATGAAGAGAAAAAGAATAAGTACAAATTACAATTAGAAAATGAGTTATGCACAAATAAATTTAAGGTCTAATTCATCAACAAGTGAACATATAAGAGCTCATATTTTTATTTTTTAAGTTTATATAAGTGTTTTCTATATTATATTGAGATTTTAAAATATGAAAATTTAAAAATAATATACAAAGTAAAATTATATAATGTAAATTTTTATATCCATAATATTTTATTATATGAAGTTTTTTTTATTTATAATTTAAAATAATAATTTAAATATAAAATTATATTGAACCGTGCATAGCACGGCTTTCAACTAGTGTGTAGGAGAGAAGCCTTCATTGGAGTAGCAATTGGGATGCATTGAAAGAGACAAGTCATTGATTAGTAAGAAGAAAGAACTGTCAGGACTTTATTATTTATTATTAGTTGGAAGAAGAAGAAGATTGTAACAGTGATATCATATACGCAATGCTAAACTACAAATAAAGTTAAAAAAAGTATTGGAAATTAAGAGAGGCATAAAAAGAAGACTTCGAAATTAAGAGAGGCATTGACTGAAAAGATTTGTGTATATATCTTCACAAATATTTCGTATACCATACTCCAAAATAGAGATGGCAATTCGTGTTAATGGGTCGTGTTAATTTTATATTTTTAAAAAATATATTTTCTATTATTTGATTATAATAATATTAAAAATTAGTTAAAATATTAAAAATTTCAATTTATAAAACTATAAATATATTTAAATTTATAAAAATTTTATATTTTTAAATTTTATTATTAAATATAAGAAAAAATACATAAAATTAGCAAATTGTGTTGGTTGCTTAAAAATAACAAATTGTGGTGGTCACCAACGGTAATTATCGGTGGTCACATATAGTGAGTATAGGTGATCAATAAATTAATAAATTTACATTTATATACTTTTCTTTTATTATAATTAATTTGACAAAATTTAGAAAATAATTTCCTATTTTGAAAAGAACAAGTTGTTTTCCTTAAAAATGGCTTTTTTTTATTGACTAGAACAATATTTTCTATTGACTAATTTATCAAAGTATTCAAATTATCAAAAAATGCAGAAAATATTTTTCAAAAAAAATTTTCCACAAAATAAACGGTGCTTAATCTAGTCCTTTGCTTATTAAAAAAAAAAAAAATCCAATAGATTAGATAGAGAGTAACTTACAGACCTTAAATTCTACTTCATACAATAAATTTGAAATAATTTCATTTATTTTCTATTTGTTAAGAGTGGCTTGAATGGGTTTAATATACCATATATAGGATTTTTATACAATTTACGATTTTCATTATGGGAAGGCTTGTACAATGACTTTCTTTCTCTTAATCAATTATTGAATTAAAGTCTGGAAATAACTTTCAATCCTGTAAATTATTTATGGTTGATAATTTTCTCTTCTGTCCTTTTGCTTGACTTAATTATTAATTAGTTCTCATTAAAGCTACAATAGTGCTTGTTAGTGCTAAAGTTTTCACATTAAAAGATCAATAGAGATATTAAGGTCTAATATAATGTTTCAACTTTACCATATAAAAAATTAGCTTTTAGATTGGATTCAAAAATTTTCACATGATATTAGAATTAACCCTACATTCTAGTATATTAACAACTACTGCTAGCATGTGTAAGTGCTAAAATTAAGGATCTTACATTGAAAGATCAATAGAGATATCAAGTTGTACCACACGCTAGTAATATTTAACATGTGTCAAGAAGGATGTTAAAGTTAAAGATTCTAATTGCAATAATCTGGCATACATAGTTATGTGTAGGGATGTAAATGAACTGAATCACTCGTGAGCTACTCATGGCTTGGCTCAATAACAAATCGGCTCGAACTCGGTTCATTTATAAACAAGTGGAGCTCAACCTTAATTTTTAGGCTCATTTAATAACTTTAGCTCATGGATACTCAACTCATTAGGCTTGAAACTCGATTTTTAATTTATTAGGCTTATGAACAAATTTGTAGTAAGCTCATTGATTAGGGTTGATTATAAGCTTATGATATGAGTCGTTTACAAGCTCATTAGTTTAGGTAATTATTAGGTTTTTACTTATTTATATTAATTAATGGTATTTTATTACGTTATAAATAGATTATTTTTATTTAAATTATATGGAATATTGCAAATAATTATTATTTAAAATTATGATATAATTAAATATATTTTTAATTTTTTTTTTCATGTTATGTTTATTAACAGCAAAAAATTTATTTATTGTTACTCCTCAATTTTCTGTCTATTTATTAAATAAATAGAAATTAATTTAAAGTTCAAACTATTAAATCTTTTAAAAAAATATAGCTATTAAGAATTTCAAATTATTATATTATCAAATAAATTTTAACTTATATTAGACAAAATCTTTATTCAAAAAATAAAAGATAAAAGAATGACATTTAAAAATAAATATAGATAAATAAATAAATTGAGTCCAAAATATCTAATATAATATATAAAAATAAATAAATAAGTAAAATTTTAATACTAATTGAAAAATACAAAAGTTAAATCAAATTTATATTTATTTTGAATCAAAAAAAGTATTTTTTTATATTTATTTTAAATTGAACAGTCGTATTATCATAAATTAAAAGAAAATTTATTCTTTATTCATTATATTACTTGTTAACACTTACTTGTTAACACTAAGGCGCACACTAATACACACAGATATAAAATCCAAATACTATACAAAGTCCATGAGCTCTACTGCAAAAAATTTCTGCTTTTTATTTATTTTTTTACTTGTTAACATTAAAACTCATACTGATACATATAAGTCCCAAATATAACACAATACCTGAAATACCCTGAATTTTCAATTATTTTTCAAAAATCCTATTTTGTACGGAATGATAATATTTTATTATTTTATTTATTTAATTAAGTAATTATTAAAGTTATATTTTATTAAATGTATATTTTTATAGATCATTTGAAATTGTGTTAGTAATAGAAATTATATTACAATATTATATATGTATATTATTATGAAAATGTTAATGTGAGTTTTTGGAGGAATTGTATTTTGAGTATTAATAAAGGTATTAATTAATATTATAAGTTTAATATCTTTATCGGAAGTTTGGATTTCCGTTATAAATATATTTACTATTACGAATAAATTTTATTAATTGAACTATTATTACCGTTCATAATATTATTGTTATATATATATAAATTTATATTGTAAATTATTATTATTATCATTATTATTATGATGATGATTATTATTATTATTATTATTAATTAGTATTATTTTATATATATATATATATATATATATATATATATATATATATATATATATATATATATATATATATATATATATATATATATATATATATATATATATATATATATATGTTAGCAAGCGTGGGAAATAAAGAAGAAACAAAAGAAATAAAGGAAAGGAGAAGTGGCAGAGGAGGAAGAAGCAGAGAGAAGAAGAGAGAGAGGAAAAGGAGCAGCTGGTGGTTTTCAGGCTATAGCTTTGCCACCCGACCTCCGATTGATACCCTGAATTTTCAATTATTTTTCAAAAATCCTATTTTGTACGGAATGATAATATTTTATTTATTTAATTAAGTAATTATTAAAGTTATATTTTATTAAATGTATATTTTTATAGATCATTTGAAATTGTGTTAGTAATAGAAATTATATTACAATATTATATATGTATATTATTATGAAAATGTTAATGTGAGTTTTTGGAGGAATTGTATTTTGAGTATTAATAAAGGTATTAATTAATATTATAAGTTTAATATCTTTATCGGAAGTTTGGATTTCCGTTATAAATATATTTACTACTACGAATAAATTTTATTAATTGAACTATTATTACCGTTCATAATATTATTGTTATATATATATAAATTTATATTGTAAATTATTATTATTATCATTATTATTATGATGATTATTAGTATTATTATTATTATTATTATTATTATTGTTATTATTAATTAGTATTATATATATATATATATATATATATATATATATATATATATATATATATATATATATATATATATATATATATATATATATATATATATATATATATATGTTAGCAAGCGTGGGAAATAAAGAAGAAAAAAAAGAAATAAAGGAAAGGAGAAGTGGCAGAGGAGGAAGAAGCAGAGAGAAGAAGAGAGAGAGGAAAAGGAGCAGCTGGTGGTTTTCAGGCTATAACTTTGCCACCCGACCTCCGATTGATGCACTGCCAGTTGGGTTGGAAAGCTAACATCTAGATGAAGTCAACAGGACCAAAATCACTTCAATCAGACACCAGACGACATTGGACACGCGTCCCAAAGTTGACTGTGGCGAATTCCAGAGAACTCCAATGACTAAAAATTCAAACGGCCATATCTCTCTCATCCGAGCTCCGATTCAAGCGATTCAAGATGTGTTGGAATCCTCTCTTCACCAGCTTCAATTTGATACCAAGTTTGCAAATTTTCATTGGCCGGAGAAAGAGATCGGAGGATGCCATGACGAAACTTTGAAGCTCGATTTCCGGCGATCGACGGCAAGTGAGGGAGAGTGAAGGGTATGTCTGTGCTCCTAATGTCGTGACGAGTGGTTTGGTATAAGTTCTGACATCTAAGAACACTATCCACGGTGGTGCGTGGTTGGACGATGGTGGCGCCGGCGGGGTTCCGGCGACGCTTTGGCAACCTCAACTCAGCAGCTCCATCTCATCATTTCGGTGTGATCCTCGACGTTCGTATGATTGAATTTTTGCAAGGGTAAACCTGGATCCCTTGAATTTCAATTATTCTTGAGTTATATTTATTAGATTTTAGTTAGTATTTAATGAATTGATAAGTTGGAATTGCTTATTAAGTTGTGATGATGATTGTGAGTTGGGAGGACCAGGAGGGGTCTCTGGAGTGTATCAGGTTATGCGGACTGTTGAGGTTATTTTAGAAGTGTTATGTTTTTGTTGATTTTGGGTAATATCCTAGCTAAGTGAGATGTTGCTGTAATTTCAGCAAGGATCTCAATAGTCTGTCACCTGTGTCTTGATAAGTGAGTCACTCTTGTTCTAATGATATCATTTGTTATTTAGGATCTCAATAATTTAATACATTGTGTGACTGTGTAATTATAAAAAGTTAAATTATATTTAAATATTTTATTTGTAAAATTTCATAAATGCTCAATTTTCTCAAGTTTGAAAAAAAAAATGTATTTACATTGGATGGAGAGATCGAGAGAAAAGTGATATTGAATATGACAAAAAAAAAAAAAAAGAAAAGAAAAGAGAAGGTATGGATTGTACTAAAAAATAATTTCTAAATACATTATTATCAAATGGTTTGCCACCTCACAAGTTAGATTTAAAAGTTAATTATCTGATAATATTACTCAATAGAACCAGGATAGTGTGTAAAAAATTTAATAGAAATGTTATACATGCAGAAATAATAGTAGGATAATATGTATAAAAACATGTACTAAAATGAATGATACTATTGCTACAGGCTGAAAATGAGAGATATCATTTTCATTTTAAAAGAAAAAGTTTCCTGTACATCTTTATTTTGCAGTAACTATTAATGAAGCACAAGAATAAATAATACGTAATGTAGAGTTGTATTTACCATGGATAGTTTTATGTTACATTGTCAAGAGGTGTTTCTGAATCTACTATGAAATTCATCAAAAGTAAAAAACCAAATAAAAAGAAAGTAACACACTAAGAATATAGTTTATAAAGATGTTTGTTGTCTAATAAGTACCATAATTTAAAAAAATATCTCATAATATTTATTTAAATAATTTTCATGTTATTTAGCATTTTATATTAATATTTAAAATATAAATATTTATAAATTAAATTATATTTTAAAAAGAGTCATAATGGAGATCAATGTGTGAAACATCTTAAAATATATATATATATATATATATGGATTAAGGGGAGAGGAAAAATACATTTATTTATGTGCCCTTTATTATACTCTTATTAATTGTGTATTTAATTTGAGGGTAATATGGCCTTTGACTATTATTTATTAATATTATTTTATTTTTTAAGATTTTCATAAATCTTTATTGCTTAATTTTATGATGTTTATAAAAGTATAGCCTTTATTATAGCACGTTGTATATTATATTCTATTAGTATTTATAATATAGCACATTGTATATTATAAATGTATTAGGACTTATAATAATTATAAATGTATTACGATTTATAATATAGTACGTTGTATATTACAAATTGTTTTGGACATTCTAACTAGTTTTAGACATAAAAATTATTAATCTTAATAAAATTCTATTTTTTATGTCAATTATATTTTCTTTTTCTGCTAATATTACATTAAATTTGCTCTGTATAAATATACTAGTTTTTTTTCACGTGCAACGCACATGATTAGAATTATTATTAAATTCATGATTTAATTTTTTTTTAAAATTTTTTTAAATAAATAGAATTAGTTATATTATTGTTCAAAACAAAAAGAGAATTAATTGTATGAAATTAAAAAAATAATAATGAATGCAAATTTATCATAAAAAAATTTTGTAATAGGAAAAACAACACTTAAACAAGGTGATAAAAAAAAATTAGAAACTAAATAAGATTTACACAAACTCAACATTGACATTAAGAAATAAAGAAGATCTGTTCCTTGTCCACCATATTCATTATTATTATTTAAACTTTTTAATTTGATCTCATTTAAAAGAAAGAATAAATAAACCATAGGATTGAAATATAAGATATTAAGAAAATTAAATGATATATATATTATTTATGAACAATAATATCAAACAATAAAGCATTCCTAAATTTAATATAGTCTTAAACTTACTAAAGAAAATCACTAAAAATTATATGTAAAACTAAAATAAAACTCGAATATTAATTTTCTCTCTTCAACTTTCATATTTATTCAAGCAATTCACTCCTTCCTTCTCAACCCTTATTTTCTTCGACTTCAAATCATGTTGTACATCTTTATTGGAATCAACAATTATTTCTTTATTTTCTAATTTAACCTCTACCACGTCTTGTATAATAATTTGCCTTATTGAACTATCAATTTTTGTATCTTTGTTCAGCTTAATAAGAAAGCGGTATTGCTTTCCTTGACGCAAAATTAATTTTTTGTAAAACATGCTTTTTTCTTTTTGTCCCTACAAATAAAAAGGCAATAAATATTAGTATATTAAATGTAAAAAGAATAAAAATACTTATTTAATATATACTAAATAGATAAATACGTACCTTTGTGAAAAATTTAATATACTTTTTTGGTGATCATCCAATTATTATCTTAAGATTTGTCAAATAACGTGACATGAGCTTGTTTATCACTGTCAGAAATATTAAACTTCAGCACATACCTAAAAATTTAAAGCAAAATTGGTAATTTTGTTGAAATGGTCATTTAGCTTGAATATTTTTTAAAAAAAAATGCTAATTTTTTTTTAATTATATATGTACCTTGGGGTTAAATGCAATGTCAGACTCATTGCAACTAAAATATGTTATTTTATCATCACTATAAAACAAATGTAAAAGGTATTAAAGACAATTATATACTGTTGCTCACATTAACAGATGTAGTATTAACACTTTTAATCAAACCATTAGAGATATTATAATTTTTATCATTGTCAAAGAAATTCTTAAATTTATCAACTGCATGATTGAACATAACTGTTTGTATTTTTGTCCCCTTAAAAAAATTAAATTTAAGAATTTACCAAAATAGTCTTCTTGGAGGTTCAAGTTTGTTTATATCAGTATATTGAAGCTATTCTTCCTTACTAACATAATAGCTAGGAAAAAAAAAACCAAAAGTGTAATTGCTAGAAATAGAGTAATGTAATGTAAGTTTAAGAAAAGCTAAGAATTTAATTTATATAATAGTCATATCTACATATGAGAAATATATTTAGAAAATTTAGAGATAAATGCATCACTTTTTAAATTTGAATTAATTAATGTGATAATTAAAATAATATGTTAAAATTAGTTTTTCTATTTATTTAATTTAGATAAATTAAATAAATATATCTCTATCTTCTTTTAATTTAATATAATCAGTTAACTTTATCTTTTTTTAATTATTAATGTGATAATAATTATTAGTTTTTTGTTTTTCTCCAACTTAAAAAGAAGAATGGTAATTTGTTTGTATATTTAAAAAATTAAAGTGGATATTATTTGAAAAACATAATTATATTTTAAATTAATTTTAAAATTAAATTAATTTTGTATTTTGTTAATTTGAATTAATTGATGTGATAAAATAATTAAAATAATATGTTAAAATTAGTTATTTATTTATTTAATCTAGATAACTATATCTCTATCTTCTTTTAATTTAATATAATCAGTAAGCTATTAGTTAATTTAGATAAATATATATCACTTATGAATTTAGATAAATTAGATAAATATATCTTTATCTTCTTTTTATTTAATATAATCAGTTAGCTATTAGTTAATTTAAATAAATATATATCAATTTTTAATTTAGATAAATTAGATAAATATATCTCTATATTCCTATTTTACTTATAAATAATTATTATTTATAAGTGAAGATATTTTTATGGATGGTCACTTAATATCTAAATTTTAAATTTAAAAAGTCCATTTTTGTTAAAGTAATTATTGTGTTTTGTAAAGGTTATTATTGTTCAAAAATGTTTTCCCTAGTTAGCTACTTTTATATATAGTATAGATATAGTTATTGTCTTCATTAATTTAATTCATAAATTTTTATTCTTATTAGTTTTATTCTTATTAGCTTTTTAAGTTATCATAGCAAACAATTTAAAAAATCAAGCGATTGATACTCTTGAATTTTATGAAACGGAATAGAGTATTAAACTCATGATTTTACGAGCAGGTTCTGTAAAAACAATCAGCAATAGTGGAATTCAATTAAAACGATTAGTTTTGGTTAATATTAAGATTAATATGTTTAATTTTTTTTCTATTTAACATTAAGGTTACCATAAACAGTAAATTAAATGAGTTTATTTAATTTGAAATTTTATCTGTCTTTTATTATTTTATTATATTTAGTAGTCTTTGTTCTAAAGTGGCTAAACAATTTGTCTTTTCATACACACATTCTTCATTTTATCATGTTTATATTTGTATAGTGTTAAATTTATAATTAATACTTAAATTTAAGTGTATAATAATTTATTAGTAAAGAAAGCACACAGTTTTAATTAGTATGTTTACACATGTATAGTTGTTAAATTTATTGATTTGATAACCTAATTTTATTTCTTAATTTTATTATGTTTATATATATACTAGACAATCATCCGGGCGATCTGCAGGTTTTTTTTTTAAATGCGAGATATTGTATAAAATTCATTGCATAAATAATATTTTTTAAATTTGTTGATTAAATTGTTCCTACTATTATAAAATTTTTAAGAGACAATATTCATACGAACAATTAAAAAAAAAGTCTATTAATGATTGGCTTGGTGATTAATGATTGCATTAGCTCATTAAAGGATGTTGTTAACAGCAAATTTGTACTTGCTAGAAGTTCAGCTAATCAAGCAGCTCATTTGGTAGCAGGAGTTGTTGGAATGCAGTCTGATCATGGGGTTTGGGGTGATGTCCCCCCTCAGTTTATTTCTGATGTTTTGGTTTTGGATTTAATGCAACAAATTCCATTTTCATTTAAAAAAATAATCTAGAAAAGTGATACAAAGCAAACCAAAAGGCTGGCAATATAATTGTTCATGGCCATAAGTACCACCCCTGAGTAGATAAGTGGGCCATGTACATATTTAAAAAAAAAAAAAAAAAGTCTTATGATTTATTGATGGAATAGCAAACCAACAGTTTGTACGTGTAATCGTAAGGCAAAGAGCAAAATTTGTAATTATGATTACGAAGATTGTACTAAAAATTCTCATGCAAGGATGACATAAACAATAAGAAATTGAGATTACTTCCCCCTTTCTTAATGGACAGACAAACTATACAATAGATTAACAGTAATTGCCAGAACTAAATTATATATATATATATATATATATATATATATATATATATATATATATATTTCCCTAATTTTAGTTTTCAACATTGGGAAATTTTAATTTCCTTCAATTTCTCTATCTCTGATTGTGCAATATAATTGAAATTGATTAGTCGTTTGTTTAAATAATACTGATTTGTTTTTAATTCTTTTGTACATTTGCTTAATTTTGCCTTGTTGTGGTTGTTTATCGAACTGCTTGATTGCTAAGTTGGTTTTCCCCAATTTCTTAATTGGCTCCTCGTTATCCTATTTTTCAAAATACTCAATTCAAATGCTAAAACAATAAATTTTGGTTTTTAAAATCTTGTTTTTGTTTTTGAAAAATAGATAACAGAAAACTGCAATGACACCGAATGCTCCGTAAATTGGTAATTTCAGTTCCTAATTGTTGACAAAAAATGTTCTGGTTGCCTTTTCTTAATTGAAATTGATGTTGAATATACCAGAAATTCTTAGGGGTCTCACCTATACCTGATTTTTAATCAAATGACTATGTAAGAAACAAAAGGATAGCAACTTCTTAAGGAACTTGAATTCACTGATCTAGTTTCCCCAATTCTCACTCAAGAAATTAAGAGAAAATATAAATTTATAACTTTTTAATTTATATTACTGCACTGTGAAGTACATTGAATACAAAGATATTGTAATATAATTTGCAAGTAATGCAAGGTAAATAAAAGCCATGGAGGCTTAGACAATTTGAAAGTAAAGAAAAGGAAAAACTTAACAAGCTTGAAAATCTAATAGACTTGTAGCTTGTTATTGATTGTTTGACCGTTGGTTTTGTTGGGGTCCTTCTCTATAGAGTCTTCTTATATTTATAGTGCTTGGTAAGTTATTAATTCCCTAGATTTCAAATTCACTTTTCCACTAAGCCACCATCCCTTTTCTTTTGCTTCAAGTTGCTCATGTTCTGTGCTTGTAACTATACTTACTATGAGTCTGTTAGTCTGTTGCGCGATTTATGCAAGTACATAGGTCGTGAACAAGTAATATAGTAGTAAAATAAGTGTCGATCTCACGAGAAAGGGTTGACAAGTACCAAAACTATTGAATATTCTATTATTTAGATTATCATACGAAAAATCTTGTGATTTAGATATTTAGTACTATTGTACACGTAAGTGGAGGGATCACATCGATCCCACTTAAAAACCACTTTCCTAGACAGAATATTATTGAGATAAGTAATTTAGTAGTACAATAATTCACTAAAACTATATCCAACAATAGAATAATTAATTACAAAATTTTAAAAACTAATTCAAATGTATGTAAATCCTAGGATTTAGATTTCATCAATTAATTACCTATGGTGTTCTTATGTTTTCTTGATTGGTTTAATTTTATTAGAATGAATGATTAGATTTCTCTTAATTATGTGAAGTTCTCTCTCGAGATAAATCATAAGTATTCATATTAATCTTATGTCTACTCTCGTGATCACAAGCAATTAACATAAATCCATTAAATTTTATGGAAATCCTTTTAACAATCACAAATGAATGTTCATATCTCTAAGCAACACATACCCTAAGTCTAATATCTTAATGAACTAATATTATGCTTCCACTCTTGTTACTTCACATAATATCTTTAAACATGTAAATAGTGATCAAGTATTCACAAGCATTAAGTTCTAAAATAAAAGATTAATTCCAACAATCAAAAACCTCAATTAATCAATCATAGAATACCATAGAATAATCAAGAGATTACATGTAAATTTTAGAAAAATAAATCTAGCCACTCATAGTTAAAAAGGAAGAAACAATTAAATTAACAATAAACATAATAACAACTTATAATTAAATTCAAGAATAGAGTTTAAAAAGAACTTATTTTGAGATACAATTTTTGATGAACATGAACTCAAAAAACTCTTCTTCTTAATCAAAATAAAAATAAAAGAAATATACACTAAGAAAATATATGAAAATCTATCTACATCTATTTTTTTGCTACTTTGAGTTGTGATTTTAGAGAAGAGAGGTAATGCCTATTTATAGGCAAATTTCATCTTCATTTTTAATCATGTTGTATCGTTGATTACATCATTATTTTCATGACATCATCTCTTGCATCATTAATTTCATGACATCATTACCTACATCATTTATAAAATGACATCATTGTCTGTATCATTTATAAAATGATATTATCGCCTGAGTCAGGATATTACTGTATCATTGTGACATCATTTTGATATGCAAAAATAAAATAAAAATACTAAAAATATATTATAATTTATTTATAAATTGTAGAACTATTTATTTTTAAAAATAAGTAATAATATTGTTGCATTCTCGATAATTGAGCTAAAATTTGAGTTTAAACAAATAAAATAACTCTAAAAATATAGAGTTATCATAGTCTCATGTACAACACTTTAGAATTCAACTTGCCTTCTAGAAGTCTCCAGATTTAATTGAAAATTTGACCCACCCTTCCAAGAATGGTTATATCATGAACCCGTATCCATGATATATCATGGATCGTGTCCACAATACACATGGAAAATATTTAACAAATAATTGAAGATAACAATTGAAGATAAAAACACGTGATTTCTTTAATATTCGATTCCCATCTTTTTTTGCTTTTTTTTTCACCGTTTTTTCTTTTTTTTCTTAATTTAAAATATTAATTATTTTTTATTTATTTCAATACTTAAAATTGCATTATTATAATTAAATTATTTTTATTTCTCCCATTTAATAATTATTATAATTCTAATAAATATAAAAATTATAATTTATAATTGAATATATAAATTGAGTTATTATATATTTTTTTAAATTAACAGATACATTATTGCTCAAAATGCATCTACATTGATATTAAATTACATGTATATTACTTTTGAATTGTCAGTTAATGATAAAATATATCTTCAATTATAATATTAATGATAAAAAAATATTATGATAATAATTAATCTATATATATTAGTCTTATACTATATATATATTGTAATTTAACTGTATGTACATTACTCTGTAACTACATATACATTATTACTTAAAATGCATGTACATTGGTGTTGAACTGGATGTACATTATTTTTGAACTATCAATGTTGGTTATGTATTACATGTACAGTAGTATTGAATTGCATGTATATTAGTATTAAATTGCATATACATTAGTATTGAATTATATATACATTACTTTTGAACTGTTAGTTAATGATAAAATATATTTTCAATTATAATATCAATGATAAAAATTATAATAATTATTAGATAGGAGAAATAAAAATAATTATTGTATTTTTAATTCCAAGTATTGAAATAAATAAAAAATAAAAAAATAATTAGCACTTAATTTAAAAAATTTTGTAGTCTATTTATAATTTTTTAGAATGTTAGATATCTTAAAAAATCAAATAATAAAAAAAATGAAAAAACAAAAAAAAAAAAAAAAAAAAGAGGAAAACACGCTAACATAATCAGAAAAAATCGCACATCTTTATTTCCAACTAATCTCCTACAGGTATACCATGGACTTGGTCCATGTTGTAACATGGATATGGATTCATGGTATAATTCGCGCCCTTCCAAATGACTGCTAAGTACTATTTTTTATGAGTTTCAATTCCTCAATTTAAGATACTCAAAAATACTCAACCCACTATAAATATAGTGCCAACACCAATCACAACTACTTGTGCGGTAATACTAAATCATTATCAATCGTCCTGTTTTTAGATTGGAATACTGAGTCTTGATAGGTGTTATGGTTCACCTAGTTTAAAAAAGTTCTAAATTTCAATAGTGAATGTCTTTTTCATATCAGGTCACATTGGCAGCAAGATTCTTGTTTAGGCTTCTAAATAGAGTAGATTTCCACCTTCGTTAGAAATGTAAATAGGAAATTAGGACAGTTGCTTTAATGTCAAATACGTGCAAAAACATACATCACTGATTTTTAGCAATGGAGGTCTCCTCTCATGGTACTCAATTGGTCTTCACATTTAATGCTTCCATTGATAATTCATCCCACTTGACTTTTGGTGCATTCTCGGGTCCACCGTTTATCAACTGCCCGGAACATGATTATGTTATTACACAGAGGTGATAAATCCTCATGTCATCATAATCCGACCCATACGACCCGAACTTATAGTGTTTCCATGTCGAATCTGTCAGACTTGACCCATTTACCACCGCTCATATTATACTTCTAGTTTTATCCGTTGAACCAACTTCAATTTACCAAAAGAGAAAGATTTCTGAGCCTAAGGCACAAGGGTTCAGGAATGTTTACGATAAGAGTGTCGACCAGGTTAACCATTTTGGATCAGGATTAACTCCCTAAAACGGCAAATTAATATAAGCTCTGAGTGATTTATTCACTGGAAAAATGAAGCATGATTGAGAAAATGAATTTTGTTGCAAAAAAAGGATTATAATTTATAACATTGACGATATGTCTCTAAGTTGGCCTTAATACCTTGCAAATCAGATTTTATGGTGACGGTTATTTATAGATGATGAGGGATAGTTAAATCTTAATCGGGCACGATAAAAACAAAATCCATTTAGGCGACTACAACTTATAGGCTTATAGTATGACTCCCATTGTTGAATAAATTCACTCAAAGCTTGGAACTTATCTAATGAGACAACAATTCATCCTGGTCCTTGTTTTCATCTTCGAAGGTAATCCTGGCCAAAATTTTTAAGTTAATGAGAGTCAAACGGGTTGTTATATTATGGATATGAATTCATATTGCATTATGGATCAAGAGTACAAAATATTAATTATTATATACGTTGTAAAAAAATTCTAAAATGTTAATTGATTTAGTTGGTTAATATGTTAACCTCAAAAGTATGAGGTGGTAGGTTCAAATCTCTACTAGTAATTTTCTTTGCTTCTTTAGACATTCTTTATTCTTTTTCCTTTTTAAGTTACCTTCTTTTTTTCTTTCTTTCTTTTTTTTTTTTTGCTTTTTTTATTTGTAATATTTTGAATTAAAATTATATTAGTGGTTAAATTTTTTTATTTGTTTAATAGTTCTAATCAAATTTATATTAATTTCTGTAAGAAAAAATTAGATTAATGATTGAACTTTTTTATAAATATTTATTTATTTATCTATTTATTTCTATGAAATTATCAATTTGATTTCTTATTTATATTAAATTTGATAAAACTAATATAGTTATTAAATATTACCTTATATTTATTTAGGTAAATTATTTAATGCTTCAAATAAAATTTACTTTCCATAAATTTATGTAAAAATAATAATATATATTATTATTTATTTAAATTAATTATAAATTAATATTTCTAATTTTTTACGATATTAAAATTTTTTTGTAATATTTATTTATTAAAATAACATTTAAAATTTTTTATGCTATAAACTAATCTATTAAAGTTCATAAATCATAGAGGATAAATTTACCAATTATAAAGTATAAGTTTATAAGATATAAAATATAAATTCATCACTTTTAAAAAATATATTTTATTATCTTACTAGTATAACTAATAAATTTATAGTTTATAAATGATAAATTTATAGTTTATAAATGATAAATTTATACTATATATTTGATGAATCTATAAGTAATACTTAATGAATGTGTTGCTTATATTGCTTTGAATTATACTCGATCTAGATAATATAATTAGTTGTTGATTAATAATAAAGAAAAGATAATTTAATATTGATTTATAATTATAAAAAAAAGATAATTTAATATTGATTTATAATTATTAATATGACTTGTAAAAGATAATGAATCTGCATGTAATATATGATGAATCTAAACATTATATCTAATGAACCTGATAGTTATATGTGATTAACCTAAACTTTAAATTTAATAAACCTCCCAATTATATGTGAAATATTAAAAAATAAAAATTATAAATATCAGGAATAAATAAAATTAAATTATAGAATAATTAAATCATGAATCTGACAGTAAAAGATAATGAATCTGTATATGATATATAATAAACTTGAATGTTATATTTAATGAATTCGATAGTTATATGTGATAAATTTAAACTTTAAATATAATAAACCTAATAATTTAAAGTTTAATATGAATCTAATACAATTTACAAATGATGAATTTACAACATATATTTGATAATCTATAAGTAATACTTAATGAATATGTTCCTTATATTGCTTTGAATTATATTCGATTTAAATAATAGAGCTAGTTGTTGATTAATAAAAAAAAATAGATAATTTAGTATTTATTTATAATCATAAATCTGGCAGTAAAAAATAATAAATTTGTATGTGATATATGATGATCTAAACGTTATATTTAATAAACATGATAGTTATATATGATGAATTTAAACTTTAAATCTAATAAACCACATAATTATATGTGAAATATTAAAGAATGAAAATTATAAATATAAAGAATGAATAAAATTAAGTTATAGAATAATTAAATCATGAATTTAACAGTAAAAGATAATAAAACTGCATATGATATATGATGAATATTAACACTATTTCTAATGAATTTGATAGTTATATGTAGTAAATCTAAACTTTAGATCTAATAAACTTAATAATTTAAATTTTAAAATGAATCTATAACGTTCAAGTTAATATGATATTTATTTTTTTTGTTAAATTATCATTAAAAACATTTAAAAAAATTACTCATAAAAATGTTAAAATTTATAAATAAAAATTACGTTGAAAAATTAATGATATTAAAATTAATTATCATTATAAGAATCAAATTAAAAAAATCCAACCATTAGTATAATCTTTTTCTTATAAAAATTAATATAAATTTAATTAGTACAATTAAACAAATAAAAAAACTCAAATATTAATATAATTTTTTTCTTAGAGAAATAAAATAAAATAAAAATAATTTAATTGTAAATATTGCAAACAAATAAAAAAAAGGCAAAAGAAACAAAGAATAACTCAAAAAAAAAAAAAAAAAGGATAACTCAAAAAAAAAAAAAAAAACAAAGATTAACAGAAAAGGGAAAAAAAGAAAGATCAACTAAAAAAAGAAAAAAATAATATTTATGCCTAGGACTTGAACTCAAGCAACTTTAAAAGAAACCAAAGCCAACGTATTAACCAACTGTATAAGATAGGCTTTTTTATTTTTTATTTTTACTATATATATTATACTTATCATGTACTTTGAGACCATAACGTACCATGGTCTCGAGTTTATGACATAATTTGCCGTTTAGCTCCCCCTCTCGTTTGAGGCTCTTGCTTTTGTTGTTTCTTTTCTTTGTGGGATTTATTTTACATATCCTACATAGCCATCCAACAAGGAGTTTAAAAGATGGCTGTTGATTAAGGCTTAATAGTTTAGGAAGGGTCACTCTTTGGTGCGCCTGGTACATGGTGTATAATACCCATTAGATTAAAATTAGAAACCACCAATAGGTATATAATTGCATTATATATACTACTGCAATGATTCCACCCCCAACTACTTGGAAATCACCCATTCACCTCAAAGCTTGGAGTATCACTAAAACCAAGAAAATAAGACATTGTTATATCATAATTAACAACTAGAAAAAGATAACCACTAGTACAATTTTCCAAAACCTTAAAACGCCTAAATAAAAAACATACAAAAACAAGAAGACAATGTATAGAGCACTGTGTCACTTTCTTCGTAGATGTTTGCTGGCACTCTACTTGGACGGTATCAATGCCGTGTACAAATCGTAATTCATTCTTGAGTGATTCTTATTTCTTATCTAGCTAAGCTACTAGTAATTTGTTTTATTTTTTAGCCCCATGCTTCAGGGAAACACTAATCACTCAATTTTGCCATCATGTACTTGCATACTAATCAGCCTTATATCTTCAATCAAACGATTCAGATTAAAATAAGAGGACCCACCTTCACTCACACTTTTTCTAGCCAACTCTGCCATCCTAGCTGTTGATCTTAAAAAATCTTCCCTTCGATCCACCATTAGATCATTCACCATCTTCTCAACAATCTCTCTGTTGCACACATCCTTCATGTCCAATCCTAGTTTCCAAACTTCACTAGCAAATCTACTATTCACTTGCTGGTCAGCAAAATAAGGCCAACAGATCATAGGCACACCAGCTACTATACTTTCCAAAGTTGAGTTCCATCCATTATGTGTTAAAAACCCACCAATTGCTTTATGTCCCAAAACCTCTTCTTGTGGTGCCCATTTCACAATGTATCCATTTTCCTTACAACCCTCCTGAAACTCTTCATGAATTTTTTCAACAACACCATCCTCATTGGTAATAGATTCAGGTCTCATAACCCACAAGAATCGCTTCTTACTGTTAACAATACCATGCCAAAACTCCATTAGCTCATCTTTTGTCATCTTTGTAATGCTCCCAAAGCTTACATAAAGCACAGATTGCGGAGGTTGACTATCCAGCCATGTGATGCATTTCCTATCCACTTCCCAAAGACTATTGGAGGATTGATACATTTCTTGTGTATTTATGCTTCTCAGTTTAGTTTTCAGGAGCTCATGAAGAGGTCCAATGGTGTAAGTTTTGGGACAGTGATTGCGTATTTGAGATACGATTGGCCCTTCCAGATCTTCAAACGTGTTGATGATGAGCGCTTGTGCTCGAGGAGATTGTCTTGTCTCTTTCATAACCGTACAAAGATTGTGGTCCTCAAGGTCACTAACTCTGCAGAAACTTGGAAGATCTCTACACCTTAGAAGAGTCACCATGCCTGGAACTTTTGTTATGAGCCTGTCCATATCTTCTTCTCCTTCAATTTCAACAAAAACTCGTTTACTAGCTATATAATTGAGTTAGCAAATTATCAACTCAAAAATTGGACTGTGTTGAGTATGTTTGTAATGGAATATAATCAAATACATTTTATTACATTATATTACATTTTATTATGATATATATATATATATATACACACACACACACAACATAGCCTGAGTTGACAAAAATTTTTAAGAACCAGCAATTATCAAGAATTAACTTGATACCTTTGATAGGAAGTTCACGAGCTTCGATCATGTCAGGAATAGAAAAGTAAACCCAGAAAGCACAAGCACCAATGGTACGAAAATAAAAAATTGGAATTGCAAGCTCAATAGCAACATCAAGAACAAATCCCAGAATCCCATCTCCTATGATACAATTAACTGGCGGACTAAATTCAATAAGCATTTGTTTCAATATTGTCTTGCCATTCGACTTCAAATACTCAAAAACATTCATCGCATCACCAGTACGGATGTGATTTTCAGGCAAACAGTCAGCAATGGTCATGAATTTGAATCCAGGGTACTTCATAAAACGGGCTTCAATATCTGAGAAACGAATCAAACGGTCATGATTGTGTTCTGTGTTTAGAAAAGTAACATTAAGACCAGAAAGGGTTAAAAGCTCAGCCAGCTTGAGCATAGAATTGACATGGCCTTGGATTGGAAATGGAAAGATTAGTACATGAGGAGGAGAAAGAGGAAGAACAGCAGGTTTTGAGGCTTTTTCCATTTTTTTTGGCCTTTCGAAAAGTTAGCTCTCAATTGTCGCGTCAATTCTTAATTTCTAGTCAAAGAAGCAGAATACTTATCATGAACAGTGATTCAGTGGCAAATTATAAGATCCATAACACTTGACGCCTATTTTAGATTATTTCTGCTTCAGGGAATTCCACATTTTTTTTTCTTTTTTGAGAAATGCTAGTTTTATCTTACCTTTTATGAAATCTTCAATTTTCTTTTTAATATATAGTAAAGTAAAATAGGCCAACCAGTGTTATTATATCATAATTTACTATTACCATTTATGTGTTTAGGACGTTTAAAATTTTCATTAAATCCGATTACTAAAATATTTTCCTTTTTTATAATATATTTTCAACAAAATTAAAAATTAATGTATGATTCTATTACATAATTAATTCTCCATCAGAATGAATGAAAACAAAGGTTGAGAGTGATTTTTTCACCCCAAGTTTTTTTCTTTTTACATCAAAAATTATTTTAAAAAAAATAGAAGTTAGAATTTAAAATTTTAGTAATTTAAAATTTAAAATAGAAGATAAAATGTAAAAAAAAAAAAAAAAATTGGGGTGAAAAAATCACTCTCAACCTTTGTTTACATTCACTATGATAGAATTAATTATGTAATAGAATCATACATTAATTTTTAATTTTGTTAGAATACATTATTGATGAGGGACTAAATAAGCCTAGATTGTGCTCAGGCCCAACAATCAATACATAACCAATAAAACTCAGCTCAAAATAGAGTAATTCATTTCTCACTTGTATTATGTGTCATAAGCGAACTAGCACAAATAATATAAATTCAGTATCCAGTTCGAATTAAACTCTCTTACTTGTTGCCTAAATAAAGTTAGGATCTACTATCTATTCTAAATAAAAAAGATACATTACAATTCAACCACAACTAACAAGACTTTTAGGGAAATTATCTTGGTCTAGTTTATTATTATATCATTTAATCCGTTCTAATTTAGCACGCATTATCAGTCTTTGTTTAGTCGAATCAGCTCGATCAATTATAAAAAAGGAAAATATTTTAGTAATTGAATGTAAACAAAGGTTAATTAAATCCAAGATAATATATTAATTTAAATTAAAATATAATAAAAATTAATAAAAAATTCGTCTAAGACGAACTTTTGTTTTTATCATACTTGCAATTAATAAGACATAAATAAAAACGTTGTTATTTTTATTACTTTAGGTCTTATTAATTAAAGTATGATATACTTTAAGGTTGGCTTTTATTCATCAGTATAATTTTTTTTTTTTAATTTTATCTACTAGATTTCCATAAAAAATAAAAATATGGTATCCAATTTTGATTAATAAAAAAGGAAAATTTTAATTTTCTCAAATTAAAGTTACTCACAGTCATCATATTTTCTAATATATTTATGTTGGTTATAACATTTAGCACAAGAGTAATTTAGTAATTGCGTAGTGTGCCAGGTGCAAATGAAAGTACACAAGTCTATGGATTGCGCATTTTTTGACTTTTAATCACTGAACTGTGGATTTCCAAATTTCCTTACTACAGTATATTTAGACTCTCATTAGTTAAAAAAATAGTAACTATACCGATGAAGTAATGGTTATGAAATAAAAAAAAAAATTTATTAATTGATTGTAGTAATTATAGAAAGCAGTAAAGGAAAACTTTGCTCGATGAGACTGATAAAAAGCATAAGGCTTGTTCAATGTGTAATTAGGTGGAATTTGTACAGGTGATAT
Organism: Reutealis trisperma; assembly: GCA_947687605.1. NCBI lineage: Eukaryota > Viridiplantae > Streptophyta > Magnoliopsida > Malpighiales > Euphorbiaceae > Reutealis > Reutealis trisperma. The sequence goes on along the minus strand of CANTUT010000371.1, from coordinate 178,129 downwards.
AATTTAGCTTAAATACTACTTAAGAGATAACCACTCTATCACTGTTACGTTTCAGTAATTGTTGCTCCACTCTCTATATAGAAAAATTGCTGGTAACTTCTGGTAATTGCTATTTCTTTGGAATTATCCATAACTATTTGGAATATCAACTGTTTCTAATCTTGGTGTGCAAATCTCTAGAGCGCTTATTGTTTAGTTTGGGCTTGAATATTAATGGGTCATTTGATAATTTTGACCAAAAAATATTATGGTGCAAGCAATATCCCTTGTATGTAGTTTGATTAAAAACCGAATCATATGGATGAAAAATATATTTGTGCCTTTAGGGTCTGGCTTCCATAATGAGATCCAAAATTCCACAGCTTTGAGGAAAATTCCAAACAACAAAATCTCCACAGGCTCCTCAATGTAGTAGCTCCATGTGCAAAATTAATTTTTTCCAGCTTCTTTTGATTTCCCATGCACTGGCAATAACTAAAATTCTAATCCTTCTTTAATTCCTAATTTTTTTTAAACTCCTTTTCTAACAACTTCTAAGATTAGGATTTTTAAATACACAAAATTTATCCACAAATCCTTAAAATCCATCCAATTTATCACAAAAAAAAAAAAAAAAACTTACATACCTAATCTTCTTTCTCTCTCTTCCTTTTCTTCTCTTTTTCTCTTTCACTAGCCAGCTCCTTTGCCATGACCAAGACTATCGCCACAGCCTCCTTCTAGTGATAATTATCTAGAAATTTTAGCCCTCAAAAGGTGCGATTTTGAGTTCTTCTCTTGCAATTTTCGTGGTCTTTGTTGCAAAGTTCCATGAGTTTTTAATTTCTTGATCTTTCCTTCGGTGGTTGGCATTCACGACTTTCTTGATTTTCTTGGCTGTTGGACTTTCATTCTTAGATGTACTTTAGCTAGAAAAGAAATTGAATTTGCGCAATTAAATGCCAAAATTTCTTGATTTTTGTTGAAACTCATATGGATGGAACTTTTCTTTGTGTTTGAATTTTGAATTTTGCAAGTCTGTTCGAGGATATTAAGCTAAAATTTTGAGGAAGATTCAATATATTTTGCTGGTAATTTTAACTTATTAGCTAGGATTAATCTAACAAATATGAAAAATAATTTATTTTAGGCCTTAGAATAAATAGCTTGAAAATTAAAATAAAATTCATACTTGTTTAATGTTTTTACAGCTAATAGAATAAAAATTTACAATAAATATATTGGGAGAAGTTGACAAAATTAGGTACTATGACTTTAATGGTATGTGGAATTTAGGTACATTGCTGTGGATTTTGATGCTTAGGAATTTTGACCAGAAATTCCTATTGAATTTTGGTCTTGCAGATAATTTGGAACTCATTTTGGTATGGTTTGGATATTAAAAAGCTGAATATGGTTCCTAGGTGCTGGTGAATTTCAATAACTTAAAACTACTTCATGTACTTACTGTAGAAAATTATTTGGTTATGGTGAATCTATATTTCAACATTTTTGCCAGAAATTTACTAGTGACTAGGGATTTTTTTTTTACTGTGGAATGATGAAATTAAGCCAAAGCAATTGTAAATACATGGATAAAAAATTATGTACCTTATTCACAGGTGTTTCCATGGCCCATCTTCTATAATACATTCACCATATTTTCATCAATTTGCAAATCCTTCCCAGTATTTCCACCTACTGATGATTTTTCCATTGGGTCTTTGCTTCTTCATTACCTAATATCATTTATATGGAAGCATTGGACTCTTGTACATAGATGCAAATTCCATAAGCAAAGTCTTGGGCTATGGAATGTGCCAATCTTTCTCCATTTGACAATAATACATCACTTAATTGAACACCTTGAAGGACATATTTTCCTCCATTCTTGAGTGAGTTGTCCTATAACATCATTCTCCAGTCCTTGTAAACTGCATTCCAGACCTATTGCTTGAATTTGTTGAGAATAGCTGTAGATATTGTGAATATGTCTTATAATGTACAACCACTGAGACTATTTTATTTCTATATCTTGAGATGAAAAGTCCTAAGGTCTCTTGCATTTGCATATGTTATTGTGATGAATTTGTTACCCTTATTGGTAATGATCATGTAGCCATGCCATTACATAATCAGTCACAGAGGCTTGATATTTGCTTGTTGATAATTTTACTTACTTGGTATGTCCTGAAGCCATTTGCGTTGCTTACTGTTATATTGCGGACATTTTATTTAGAACAAGAAAAGTGTTGGTCTAAAATTATAACTATATTTTATTGAGCAATTTATGATAAAATCCATTTAATTTTAGAAATTAATATAAAAATTTATTTATGTATTACAAGTATTTTATTTATTGTTATTTTGTTCAATCTTATATTTTTCTTTAGTGTTTTGCAATTTTTGTTAAATTTTCTTTTAGATTATTGTGGAGTTTTGAAGTCATGCAATAAATTATGCACAAGGTTGTGCCAAGAAATGAGGATTAGATATGAAAAAACTGCTTAAAAAAGATGAAAGTGAATCAGTATGGACCATGGAATAAAGGTGCAAACATATCAAAAAGACAAAATTATTGTCATGATTTAAAAAAATAAAAAAAAAAGAAGAAAACTTAATTTGTATAAGAAAACATGTGCCATAAATCAAGGCAGATGTTTCTAAGTTTAAAGTAAAAAAAAAAAAAAAAATGCAGTGATTGGAGGAATTGACTTCTGCAAATTAAACTCCAAAATTTGTGGAACTCAACAACAACAATATGAAAAAAAAAAAAAAAGTTATATATTTATGCCTATAAAAAGGCTAAGGAAATGAGAGAGACGATTGAGAGGATGGAGACAAGAGATAGAGAGTGTAGAGAGGTAGAGAGTAGATATTAAAAAAAAAAGTTATATATATATATATATATATATATTAGCCAAGGTGATTCAATGAGATTCAAGGAAAGTCAATTGCTGCAGAGATTTAATTCTTATCACAGTGACTTTCATTTTTCTCTTCTCTATTTTATAATAATTTTCAAATTTAAATTATTTTCTAGATTTTATTTTAGAACTTGTTCTTATTTATTTTCAATTACTTTTATACAATTTAATTTTTCATGATGTTATTTTGGATTTTTGTTAAATTAGATTTTATTTTCATTAATAATATGAGTAGCCAAATTTGTTTTTCTAGGATTTGGGTGTAGTTAATTAATTATTTATGTTTATATTTGTTTAATTGATTGGGTATTTTAATATTAAAATTCATCAATTAATTTAGTTATTAATCCTAGAAATTACTTGATTACCAATTTCTTTATTTCAGAATTTTTGAGTGAAAGAATGAAAGTTGAAACTCAAATTTGGAACTATAAATTAATTAACATAAGAAACGTATTACTTAGAGATAAGGGTACTCTTATGAGCCAATTAAATTAATTTCTAAATAACTTAATGAGTTTGTATTATTTTGTCTAATATCACGAGAGTAGAATTAGCGATAGTATGAATATTAGTGATCTGCTTTGAGAGAGGATTTCACTTAATTTAGAGAAATTAGGTCTTGAATTCTAATGTTAATTAACCAATCTTGAAAAGCAAAAATTAAGCAAAAATAGTTAATTAATGAATCCCAAATCCTACGCCTTTTTTTTTTTAATTTGATTGAATTTTTAATTAATTGTCATTATTAAATTTTCATTTTTTTAAATTACAATTTGCATAAAAAAATTTTTTTGAATTTTCTAAATAATAGAGATAATCATAGGAGTTGGTACTTAACAACCCTTCCTAGTGGGATCAACTCTCTATTCACACAGTATATTACTTAGCATGACTTGTACACTTGTAGTAATCGCGTAATAAAAAGCTTAAAAAAATATAAAATAAGTAAGAAAAACACAGAAATAAAAACTAGAAATTAAAAAAGTGGCCAATAGGCTTACTTCTTTATTTATGTACAAGGAGGCTAGGGAACCAACTTACAGTAGAACAATAATATAGCCATTGGTATTGGCTTTACGTTATTCCTAGGATCCTATAGAAAATCATTTCTAAACACTATTGACCTAGATTATATACATCTGCTTCCAGTTTTATTCAATCATTTTCCATATATATAATGGAAAATAATTCTCTAGGTACTTCAAATTGAAGTACCTTTTATGTGGTTTATCTTCTATAAGATCATTCATCTGTAGTTGAACATATTCCAATTTAGGAGGTGCATTCTCTAGGTCTTGCGTACGTGTTACATCCTCATCTTCCATAAGTTCCTCCATATAGATTACCTCAGCTCCATAGGTACATTGGAACTGTTCTACTTTTAACCTGTCCATAGTCTATTGTGGATATACTTTGAATACATCAATTGCAATTGCTGTGCTTTCCATATGTAAAACCTATATGGTCTTAGTGATTTCCCCAATGGTAGCTGATATTATCACCTCTGTAGAAATCAGGTCCTCTTCAGCTTTACTTAGGGCATGTAGTATTCTAAGTGGCATGATATTTACTACTAATCCGTTGTCTATTAGAACTCTGGAGATGGATCTTCCATTGACATATGCCTTGACATATAGTAGTTTTTCAAAAATCACCTACTTAGGTTAGTGAGGATTAGCTCCCTATATAGTAACTCTATTGTAGAAATCTTCCTCTATAGGAAAAGTTGCCCCCAAGCCTTAGAAACTTGGATTTCAATGACATCCTTCTTTGTAGGTTCAGATTGAAAGATAGCTGAATAATTCTTTTATTTTAGCAACACATCATTCCCTATCATATGATTCCACATCATTCCAACCTGTAGCAACAATAAACTCTATAGGTATATTAGCAGTAAGAAATTTAGAGTAAAATACCTTTGAATCCCTAGTAGATCTTGATCAGAACTCTTAGAGTTCTTAATCACTTTTCTTATGAATTTGCTCATGCTCACTTTTGCAGGAGGAAAGTCGTGTGGATTGGCTTGTCTCCTAGCTTTAGCCCTTTATCTTTATGGCCCATGTTTTTGAGTCTTGGTGAGTAGTTTGGGGAATTTCTTATGTTTGATACGTTGCCACTTATGATGGTTCTATAGTAGGGGGAATAACGAATGGAGATTAACTCATCTGGAACTTACATTGATAATATATTTTATGGTAGCCTATCTCTGTGGTGAGATGACTTGGGTTTAGGAATCCATAGACATGAACTTTTCTCCCTGTGGACTTTTGGTAGGCTTCTGTCTTTCCTCTTGTCATCGAAATCATGAGGAACTTGTGATTAACAGCCATAAAATTAATAGTGGCCATTGATGGATCAGTGATCATGGAATTCTTCTTCTTAGGGAATTTAAGCACTCCCTTATTAATTTTGTCCACTTCAAAATCCCCTTAGAGACTTATGGTAGAACAATAGGTTGTGGAATCCTATTAAATGTCGATGCCAAATTCACTAGCCCTTCTTTGTTGAAACCTACATCATTGTCATATACAGTAGGATGATTGATAAAGTTAGTGTTAGCATGTAATTATTATGATTAAACTTGCCTTATATTGCTAGTAGGCACAGTCATTGGTTCTTCTCTCCTATGAGGAGGTGAATAGCATTTTTCAAGCTGGTGAGCAAAGGATTGCCCCTCGAGTTCTTCTAAGTACTGCCTAGTTGGCCTATGGGCTATAGTCTAAATAAGGCTTTTGTGGTGGAGTAACCGAACCAAGTAGTTCATGATAAAGCAAAGCTTGATCCTTTGATCGCCTATGCATTTCTTCAAAGATTACTTGTAAATTATTAATTGGAGAAGCAACATCAATAGGCTTGAGAATATTACCTTAATTCCAATAATAGGACCTATTGAAATTTCTAGCTCTAATATATTTTTCTAATGAACTGGCTGTGGAGAAGTTAACCGATGCTCGATTTACTCCATAAAGTGTGGAAAGAGACCTTTTTGCACTGTTGTTGCAGTGTCATCTTGCAGTTCATAGGAATTAGCAACAATGTGTTTTCTAGTAAAACTTCTTATTTTTTATGTCATGAGAGTGATCTCACTAAGCGTGCAAAAAAATATTGTTGGTTGTAAAATTTAGTACAAGGGTAATTTAGTAATTGCGCAGGCATACCACATGCTGATGAAGGTACAAGAGCTTATAGATTGTGCTTTTCTAACTTCTAATCGTTGGACAATGGATTCTCAAATTTTCTTACCACAGTATGTTTAGACTCTCAGTAGTAAAGAATCAATAACTACAGAGATAGAGTAATAGTTATGGAACAAAAAAAAAATTTATTGATTGATTGCAATAATTACAAAAGGCAGAAAAGGAAATTTTTACTCGATGGGCTGATAAAAGGCGCAAGGCCTGTTGAGTGTGTGATTGGTTAGGATTTATATAAGAGATACAATTCATTTTAAATACTCCCTAAGAAATAACTGTTCCACCACTGCTCTGTTTCAGTAACTGTTACTCTACTAATTAGGATAGACTAATTGCTGATAATCTCATGTAACTAGGGTTAAACATAGTTCAGTCCAATTCGGAAATTTGAAAATCTACGGAATTGGATTGAATCTTAGAAATTCTAATTTCTGAAAAACCAGAATCAGAACTATAACCAAAATAAAAAAATTTTTGTATTGTATTGTTCCAAAAATTTCAGGATAATACAATTCAGGAATCGGATATTTTGGTTCTAGTCTAATCCAATCCAATCTAAAATGAAAATTCGGAGAAAATGCATGTAATAACTAATTTCTTAAAGCTAATTATATAGTTTTAAGTTTTATTTTTTTTTATGAAATTTAGGTTTAATAAATTAATATATTATATTAATAATTATGATATATTATTGTATGATTATATTAATAAATTAATACATTATTTTTAATATATCAAAACTATATATTAATTGTTTTTGCGATATAATTGTATATACTACTTAAAATTGACACATAATTTCTTAAAATTAATTTCTAACTTTTTATACAAACTATTAATTATCAAGTACTTTCTTATTGATAATCTATCACATAAATGTTAATTAATAAAAAATTATTTTTCATTATCATAGTATTAGAAACCAACAAAAGTTTATTAATAAAAAACTTTATTAGTATCACATAAATTTTATTAGTATATCATACTTTCTTATCATCATTCATTGATTAGTCATAACATATATTAAAAATTTTTATTCTAAGACATATAAATAGTAAATTTTTAATTTTTAATTATAATATGTAGTTATATCTTAGTATTTTTAAAACTTAATCCATATTATATTATTAATTTTTAATTAATATAATTTTAATGAATCTAATATTTAAGTAAATTGTATAAATATTAATAGTTATATTCCATTAAGTTAAGGTATATATATTTTTAATTATAGATTTATAATTCATCTAAATTTTATTTTTATATAATATTGATATAATTTGATAACTTCTATAATAATATATATAATATTATAATTTTTGTCTTATCTATATATTATTCAATTAGCATTATTTACTTATTATAAATAAAAAGCCGTAAAATTTTGGTTCAATTCAATGTGGAACAGTTCAGTTTGGATATACATTAATATTTAAAATCGCACCAAAATATTTTACTCGGTCCAATTTGATTTGGAGAAAGCCAAAAAACGATAGTTCAATCTAGTTCTTAATATTGTTGGTTTGGTTATTTAGTTTAATTTGAAATTTTTAATTTCCGTACTCAGCCCTACTGGTAATTACTATCTCTTTGAAATTGTCCATAACTATCTGGAGTATCAATCGTTTCTAATCTTGGTTTGTATATCTCCATAGACCTTGTTGTGCAACTTGGACTTGAATATTAATGGGCTCTTTGATAATTTTAATCCAAAATATTATGACGCAAATAATTTATAAAATACTTAATTCAAAATTTAATTAAGTAAAAATATCACTTAATAGAAAGGACGACATACAAATGCTACAAGGAAAAATAAAAATACTAGAAGACAAAACCATAAATTTACACACATACACACACACACATATATATATATATATATATAAATTACAAGAGAACCAAAGTCCATGTAACTAAAATTGTTATTTGGTAAAAAAAGAAAATGTAACTTAAATTGTTAGACTAACATTCTGGAAATTTTGCTGTAGTCTTGACCATTCCCCCAAAAAAGGTTACAATTCATATTAAGATTGTCCAACTTCTTATCTAGTTAAGCTACCAGTAATTTGTTTTATTTTTAACTAAGCTCCATGATTTAGAAAAACACTAATCTCTCAATTTTGACCATCGTGTGCTTGCATATTTATCAGCCTTATATCTTCAATCAAACAATTCATATTACAATAAGAGGACCCATCTTCACTGATACTCTTTCTAGCCAACTCTGCCATCCGAGTCGTTGATCTTACAAACTCTTGCATTCTATCCACCATTAGATTATTCACCATCTTCTCAACAATCTCTCTATCACACACATCCTTCATGTCTAATCCTAGCTTCCAAACTTTACTCATAAATCTACTATTCACTTGCTGGTCAGCAAAATAAGGCCAACAAATCATAGGCACAGTAGCTAATATACTTTCCAGAGTTGAGTTCCATATATTATGTGTTAAAAACCCACCAATAGCTTTATGTCCCAAAACTCTTCTTGAGGTGCCTATTTCACAATGTATTCATTTTCTTTACAGCCCTCTTCAAGTTCTTCAGGAGTTTTTGCAACATCACCGTGCTCATTTGTTACAGAGCCAAGTCTTATAACCCACAAGAATTGCTTCTCACTATTAACAATACCATGCCAAAACTCCATTAGCTGGTTTTTTGTCACTGCAGTAATACTTCCCAAGCTTACATAAAGCACAGATTGCGAAGGTTGACCATCCAACCATGCGATGCATTTCCTATCCACTTCCCAAAGACTATTCGAGGATTGATACAATTTTGGTGTATTTATGCTTCTAAGTATAGATTTTAAGAGCTCATGAAGAGGTTCAATGGTATAAGTTTTGGGATAGTGCTTGCCTATGTGAGATAGGATTGGCCCTTCTAGATCTTTAAACGTGTTCATGATGAGCGCTTGTGCTCGAGCAGATTTTCTTGTCTCGCTCATAATTATATAAAGATCACGGTCCTCCATGTCACTAGTTCTGCAGAAACTTGGAAGATCTCTGCACCTTAGAAAAGTCTCCATGCCTGTAACTTTTGTTATGAGCTTGTTCATGTCTTCTACTTCTTCAATTTCAACAAAAACCTGTTTGATTAGCAATATATTCAGTTAGCAAATTATCAACTCAAAACAATTGGACTTTATTGAGCAAATTGTAATAGAATATAGTCAAATACATTTGGTTCCATTACATTATATGATTCCATTAATTATGGCATAGATAATATAGCCCGAGTAAACAAATATTTTCAAGAACCAGGAATTATCATGAATGAAGTTGATACCTTTGATAGAGTCAGTTTTAGAGATGTGCTGCAGAAATAATTCTGCTCTTATCATTGATGAAACCAGTTTACAAAGACTTAAATATGGTGTACAAGATTAACCTAATAAAACAAGAGTTAGAAGTATACTGGGACACATTCACACACGTATACAGCAGGAAATAATTTCCTAAATATACACGAAAATAATAATAGACTTGACACACCCCCTCAAGCTGATGGCGTATTGGAAAGTAGCCGAAGCTTGTCAACAATGAAATGAAACCGATTACTAGACAACGGTTTAGTTAATACATCTGCAAGTTGATCATCAGACGAGATAGAAGCAATTGAAATTTGTTTACTCATAACCTGTTGTTGAACAAAATGAAAATCGACCTCAACATGTCTTGTATGTGCTTGAAAAACAGGATTGGTAGACAAGAAAACCACTCCTAGATTGTCGCACCAAATATGAGGAGGCTGTAAAAAACGAACTCCAAGTTCAAAAAGCAACTTAGCCAACTACTTTAATTCGACACAAACATCAGCAACTGCCTTAAATTCATATTCAGTTAATGAACGGGCAACAGTACGCTGTTTTTTTGAGTTCCAAGCAATCAAGTTATGGCAAAAAAAAAATCAAATAACCTCCAGTTGATCTTCTGTCGTCTGGACAACCAGCCCAATTAGCATCAGTAAAGGCTGTGAGATTAGTATTACTGCTGCAGCTAATTAAGAAGCTTCGGTCCAATGATCCTTTATGATACCTTAACACCCGCTTGAGAGCTTTAAAATGCATATCAGTTGGAGCGTGCATAAACTAGCACAGCTTATTAGCAGTGAAGCAAATATCCGGTCTAGTAATGGATGCATATTGTAAATTGTTGCAAATTTGACTGTACAATTTTGCTTCGTCTATAGACAATGCTTTACCATCTTGGTTGGAAAGAATTTTTCCCGCAGTCATAGGTGAAGGAGACAGCTTACAATGTTCCATACCTGCACTTCGAATAAAATCTGAAATATATGCTTTTTGTGACAAGAAAAGATCAATATCGGTGCTACTAACTTGAATACCAAGAAAAAAATGCAGATGTCCCAAATCTCTTAAAGCAAACTCTTTGGCTAATCGAGTCACAAAAAGATTAAGCTTCTTTGTGTCATTGCAGGTAATAATAACATCATCGACATAAACCAATAAGAAGCCAATACAACCATGTTCATTATAAATAAACAATGAAAAATCTACTTGAGATGAAACAAACTCGATTGAATGCAAGAAATTGCTGAGTCATTGAAACCAAGCTCGTGAAGCTTGCTTTAATCCATAAAGAGATTTTTTAAGTCTACAGACATATTCCGGGTGTTCACTGTTTATGAATCCTTGGGGTTGCATCATATAAACCGTCTTATCTAAATCCCCATTGAGAAAAGCATTGCTAACGTCCAACTGTCTAATAGTACAACCATTAGTTGTTGCTACTGACAACATTGTGCAAATGGTAATTGGCTTTACTACTGGACTAAAAGTTTAATGATAGTCTAGTCCATACTCTTGAGTGTATCCTCTTGCCACAAGCCTTGCCTTCAATCTCTCTATTGTCCCATCAGCTCTCCGTTTAATCTTATAAACCCATCTGTTCCCAACAACATTACCAGTACGCAGGGGAGGCACCAGTTCCCAAGTATTATTTTTTCTCAATGCTTCCATTTCTTGGTTCATAGCTTTAATCCATTCAGAAGACTTACTTGCCTGTTTAAAAGATGTGGGTTCCTTTGGGTCCGATTCATTGTGTTGAGCTTTGGTTGCTAAGAGTGAAAAAATTTTCTTTTTGGGTGGATTGGGTCTGAGTGTCATAGGGTGCTGCCGAATAGGTGTTGGAGGGGAGGTATTGAATGTTGTTTCAGGTTGGTTTAATGGAGACGAAGAATCAGTTAATTGTGTATTATCATCCACAATTAATTGAAGTCCTCTTTAGCTGGAGGTTTCAATGGTACTAGGAGAAGATAGTAGTTGGGAATTAATCTTAACAGGCACGATTTTGTTAGCTGATAAGGGATAACAAGATGTATGAGTTTTAGTTTGAATAGGTGTGTGGAATATGGCTGGTTCTTTTCGGCTGGTTGGTTGAGGTGTAATGGGAGAAGAAGATGAGTTAGAATAGGGAAGTGTGTGAAAATTGTTACCTGAACTTTGCAAGTCACGTGTGGCTTGAGGAAGTTGAGTGGTTATTTGCAACCAAGTATTGTCATGCAAGACTGACGGTTTATCCAAACCTGATTGAACACATGAAACAACTTTAAAGGGAAAATATTTTTCATCAAATTCATAATGACGAGCAAGATAAATTTTTCTAGAATTTTTATCAAAACACCTATAACCTAGATGGATAGGGGAATATCCAAGAAAGACACACTGACTGGTGCGAAATGAGAATTTATTCTTGTTATAAGGTCGTAGAAGGGGATATACAGCACAACCAAACACTTTTAAAAATGCATAATTCGGAGCTTTTTGAAATAATACTTGGTAGGGAATTTTATTGTAGAGTGATGAAGAAGGCATTTGATTAATTAAGAAAACAGCAGTTTCGAATGCAAATTCCCAAAACTTGAATAGAGCCCCACAATGACCGAGCAACACTAAACCAATGTCTACAATATTACATATTTTGCGTTCAGAGGTTCCATTTTGTTCATGAGTGTGTGGGCAAGAAATACGATGAATGATTCCAGATTGTTGAAAAAACTTATTTAGCGACCTATATTCCCCTCCCCAGTCAGAATTAAAGGCTTTTATCTTTTTCTCAAATTGTCTTTCAACCATTTTTTGGAATTGATAGAAAACTTGACATACATCACTCTTATTCTTTATGGGAAACAACCATATAAATAAAGAATAATCATCGATAAAAATAACAAAGTACTTATAACCAAAAAAAGAAACAAAAGGAGCAGGTCCCCAAACATCTGAATGGATTAAATCTAACGGACTAGAACTCCTATTGTTTGTTAAAGAAAGAGTTTTCCTATGTAATTTTCCCAAGCAACATGCTTCACATTTATCAGACGAGACTTTATTGGAAGAACATGGTAATTGAAAACTTTGAACAATACGATGAATTGTTTGAAAGTTTGGATGTCCTAGTCTTGCATGCTAATTGTTGCGCGATTTCTGCAAGTGCACAGATCGTTTACAAGTAATAAAGTGATTAATGAGTATCGTTCCCACGAGGAAGGGTTTGTCAAGTACCAATTTTTAAGATTACTCTATTATTTAGAAAATCAATTATGAGATTTTATATTTTAAGCTAAAATGAAATTGAAGTAAATAAATAATGATAAATATGAAAATAAGATTAAAAGTCTAAGATTTAGAATTCATCAATTGATCACATATGATTTCTTTATAATTTTTAGATGGATTATTTTTGCTGGAATTAATGATTAGATTTCCCTAAATTATATGATGTTCTCTCTCAAGATACAACATGTGTGTTCATACTAACCTCACGTCTACTCTCGTGATCATAAGCAATTAACACAAACCCATTAAGTTTTATGGAAATCCTTTTAAAAATCACAAAGGAGTATTCTTATCTCTAAGCAATACATTCCCTAGGTCAATTATCCTAATGAACTAATATTGTGCTTCCACTCTCGCTACTTCACACAATATCTTAAATCATGCAATTAATGGCCAGTTAATTACAAGCATTAAGTTCTAAGATAAAAGATTAATTCCAACAATCAAATCCAATCAATTAAATATAAATAATAATATGCAAATCAAAAGATTACATCTAAATCTTAGAAAAATAAATTTAGTTATTCATAATTAAAAGAGAAGAAACAGTTAAATTAACAATAAAAATAATAAACATAATGATAACTTATAATTAAATTCAAGAATAGAGTTTAGAGAGAACTTATTTTGGGATACAATTTTTGATGAACTCAAGCTTCCAAAAACTCCTCCTCTTGATCAAAATAAAAAATAAAACTAATCTACTCTAAGAAAACATATGAAAATCTCTCTACATATTTTTTTTATGGATTTTCTTTGATGCCATTTCCCTTTGTCAAGCATGGTATTTATAGACATGTTTGGTGGAAGAATTCAAGTTCCATTAAAATTCTTACATCAAAAATTCAACATTGATGGTTAGGTTGGCCACCAACCATTGAATTCCTTCATCAATATTCAAAAATGGTTAGGTTGGCTACCAACCATTGAATTTTGGCCACCAACTATTGAATTCCTTCATCAATATTCAAAAATGGTTAGGTTGGCTACCAACCATTGAATTTTGGCTACCAACCATTGAATTTATTTCTCATGGATTGAAAACTTAAATCATTGCTTGCATCATTATTTTTATTGCATCATTTTGATCTGCAAAAATAAAATAAAATTACTTAAAATATGTTATAATTTATTTATAAATTGTAGAACTATTTATTTCTAAAAATAAGTAATAATATTATTGCATTCTTGAGAATTGAGCTAAAATTTAAGTTTAAACAATTAAAATAACTCTAAAAATATAGAGTTATCACCAATCTTCTAAATTAGATAAGTATGCAACAGCTTGAGGTTCTTTTCTTTGTTACAAAACACCACTCAACTTGTAAAGACCCAGCTCACTCGTGCCTTGGAGAAGAATGTCCTTGGTAACCTGATCTTTGACAAATGAAACTCAAAAAAATAATTATTATCTTGGCAAAATTTTTGAACGGACAATAAAGGTTTGGTAATTGAAGGAACACATAAAACATTACGCAAAGCAAGTACTCTAGAATTAGAAGGAATAGAGCCATTACCAATATGAGTGATAGGCAATTGAGAACCATCACCAATCATCAATTGATCCTTACCCTTGTAATCATCTGCAATACTTAGGGAAGATATGTCTAGTGTAACATGTTGATTAGCACCAGTATATGGATACCAATGAAAGTTAGGGGCAGAGACCAACGAATTTGAACCAACAGTTGAGGATGTAGTGGACATGTTTGCCTCAACTCTATTGTTGTTGTAGCCTACGTTGCCTCTTGGCAAATTAAAGGATGACTGATTACGGGCAACAAAATTTGAGTCAAAACGTCTCCTACATTCCAAAGCGGAATGGTTGTTGTATCCACAAATTTGGCAAGTGATTAAGGAACAATTCTGAATAGAAAAGTCTCTTTGTCCGCCTCTGTTACCTCTGCCATGAAAATTATTAAAATGAAATTGATTAGTGGAGTTTCGTTGTACCATATTTACTGTTGGGATTTGAGGCTATTGAGACTTGAGGAGTAGCTCATAAGCGACCAATTAACCATGCAAATCATTAAAGGAAAGTTTAGTCCTCTGTTGTAAGGCGCCAATAATACCATTATATTCAGCTCCCAGCTTGCGAAAGATAATGGCATTGAACTCTGATGTAGTAATCGGTTGTCCAGCTAAGGTTAAAGAATCAGCAATTGCTTTAGCCTAATAGAGATATTGGGAGACTGGTTTATCATCCTTAGATAGATTGTGAAGTTCAATATGCAGTTGTGTTCGTTGGGCATTGCTAACAACGCCATAGGCAGAAGCAAGAGCACGCCATACTTCAGCAGAACTATTCAAACCAATGAGTTGAGGATATACCTCTTCAGTAATCAAAGACAGAAGCCAAGAAAGCAAAAATTGATCCTTTCCAAACCATTGAATGTATTCAGGATTTAATTCAGATTGATTGGTTGTAGGATTGAGAATCTCCTTTTGGGGGGCTATCTCTGTGCCATTGAGAATTCCATGTAAATTATAGAAATTGAGTAAAGGTGTAAATTGTAGTTTCTAGGGAATATAGTTTTTGGAATTTAGCTTAATAGAGAAAGATTGTTGAATATGAGTGGGTGAGTTTGAGGTTGGCAGAATTGCAGGGAGATGAGACATCATATTTGGCACCATAGTTGAATGATTGGTAGCCGAAAAGGAAGAAACAGTGGGGGTAGATGAAGAAGATAAAGAAGAAGTAGAAGAAGAAGATAGTGCAGAAGAAGTATTCATGTTTATCAGTTATAAAATCAGGCTCTGATACCAAGTCAGTTTTAGAGATGTGCTGCAGAAATAATTCGGCTCTTATCATTGATGAAACCAGTTTATAAAGACTTATATATGGTGTACAAGATTAACCTAATAAAACAAGAGTTAGAAGTATACTGGGACACATTCACACACGTATACAGCAGCAAATAATTTCCTAAATATACACGGAAATAATAATAGACTTGACAGATAGGAAGTTCACGAGGTTTGATCATGTAAGGAATGGAAAAGTAAACCCAGAAACCACAAGCATTAATGGTTCGAAAAATGAAAAATTGGAATTGCAAGCTCAATAGCAACATAAAGAACAAATCCTGAAAACCCATCTCCTATGATACAATTAACCGGTGGACTCGTTTCAATAAGCATTTGTTTGAAAATTGGCTTGCCATTCAATATGAAAGACTCGAAAACATCCGCAAAACTACCATTACGGCTGCGATCAAATGGAAAACAGTCAGGTATGGTCATGAATTTGAATCCTGGCTACTTCATAAAACGGGCTTCAACGTCTGTGAAACGAATCAAACGACCATGGTTGTGCTCTGCATTTATAAATGTGACATTAACACCTGAAAGGGCTAAAAGCTCAGCTAGCTTGAGCATAGAATTGACCTGGCCTTGGACTGGAAATGGAAAGATTAATACATGAGGAGGAGGAGGAGGAGAAGGATGAAGAACAGCAGATTTTGAGGCTTTTTCCATTTTTTTTTTTTTTGGCCTTTTGAAAAGTTAGCTCTCGATTGGTACCTTAGTTAATAATTTACTACCAAGAAGTGAAATAGGATGCAGCTGGACATGACATTGATGGACGAAGGACGATGATATTTATCACGAGCAGTGCAGTGATAAGTGGAAAATTATGAGGTGCAACTTCGTACTCATTCAAACGGGTCCACAAAATAGTAACTATTTGTGGGCCCTTAACTTTAATGCTTTGTTGGGAGGATATTTTTATGTGTTAAATATTTTTTTTATATAATTTTTTATTTTTATAATTATATATCAATTAAATTTATGAATAATATATATATATATATATATATATATATATATATATATATATATATATATATATATATATAATTTAATATAATTTATGTATTATAATAAAAAAATAAAAAATATATATATTTAACACTTATCAATCCCTAAATCTCCCAATGCCTTCTTACCATTTTCAATGGTTCTTTTCTTATTATTATTATGATTATTATTATTAATTTTGTTAGCATGCAAAATTGTAAATCTAATTCCATTTATTAAAATTAAATCAAATAAAAAAGTCGTATGTAAAAGAAGAAATCGCATTCCTTTACAGTTTTTTTTTTTTTGAAAAAAAATCAAATTTATGGCATCTTTTTTTTTTTTTTTTTTTTTTTTTTTTTAATGTATACTTTCGTACTGTCTGCCTTTTTCTTTTCAGCATATCTTCCTTCTTTCATTTTTATCTTCTCTATTCGTTCTCTTTGTATTTCGGTATTTACCTTATTCATTCACACCCTTTTTTCCTTTCAATTTCTGTTTTTATTTTGATTTTTCCTCCTATGCTCTATTTTTCCCCTTTTTGATACTGGTTCTTCATGTTGGACACAGCGGATATAATCAACAAGATAATTGTAAAATAATAATAATTAACAAAAATAATACCAATAATTTAACGTGATTCACCCTTAATTTTGGGTTACGTCTACGGGACAAATTTCGAATAAAACTTCCACTATTAAAAATAGTAGGTACAAGAGAGTTTAAATGAGATCTCACCAAAATAGTAACACTCACTGTGTTTCCCAAAAAATATCCTAAGGTATTTTCCTTACTATTTTGTCACTCTCATTTTTAGGAATTATTTTCCAAAACTATAAAAACTCTCTCTCTTTTCTTTTTTTTTTGCAATTTATATAAGTGATCTGTGTGTACTATGAGCCTTGCATTGCATGCCTTTTTATAGCCATGTGAAATTGCCGTACAGTAATTTACCGTCTCCACTTTTGACAAATATTACGCTTAGTTGGGCACCGAATTTTAATAAGTCGGTGCCCACCTCCCCTTTTCTTCTTTTTTTTTTTTTTTTCCTTTCATACATGTGGGTCCCTCCATGTGGGAGGGGCACTACAACAAATCTCTCCCTCACGATCACATGGAGGGTTCCATCATTCCTGCAGCCAATCGACAGTATTCAAATGACTCATTTGATAGAATCTTTGTCAACATATTTGATCTATTCTCTTCCGTATGGATCTTCTCAAGCTGTAATAGCTTTTTCTCTAGTACATCTATGATCCAGTGATATCTCACATCAATATGCTTTGATCTTGAATGAAATGAGAACTTCCCAAGGTGAATAGTGCTCTGACTATCACAAAACAACTGATATCTGTCTTGCTGCATACCAAGTTCATTTAAGAACTTTTTTAACCATAGCAACTCTTTACATGCTTCTGTTGTTGCAATAAACTCTGCCTCAGTAGTAGAAAGTGCAACACATTTCTATAACCTTGATTGCCATGACACAGCTCCCCCTGCAAATGTAATCAGGTATCCTGAAATAGACTTTCTTGAATCTATGTCTCCAGCCATATCTGCATCTGTGTAGCCTACTAATATAGGCTTTTCTTCTCCAAAGCATAAGCATACTTTGGAAGTGCCATGAAGATACCTAAAAATCCATTTTACTGTAGCCCAATGTTCCTTACCAGGATTTGAAAGGAACCGACTTACTACTCCAACACAGTGAGCAATATATGGCCGTGTACACACCATGGCATACATTAAACTTCCAACACTACCAAAAAATCGCTATTTAGCGACGGAATTTTTCATCACTAAATAGCAAAATTCCATCGCTAAATTATTATAGCAACGGAATTACGAGGAGAAAAATCTATCGCTATAACCCTAATCGTTGATTTTTTTGCAACGAAAATAGGAATTCGTCGGTAATCAACAACGAAAATTTTCTCGCTAAATTCTGTCGCAAAATTCAGTGACGAAATTTTCGTCGCAAATCCATCGCTAATCCGTAGTTGATCTGTTGGAGTTTAAAACTAAATTTAAATAAAATTCGTCACTGAAATAAAGCAATTTGTCACCGTTTTATTGCAATGGAATATTCTGTCGGAATTTCGTCGTAATTTATAATTAAAAATTAACTTATTCCGTCACAATTATGCATATATTCCGTCGCAATTTTTTAGTTAAAAATTTATCGTTTATTTTTTCGTCGCAAATTCATTAGAAAAATCCATCACAAAATTTTATTTCGTCGCAAATCTGTCGCAAATATTTTTCATTTAATTTTTTTTTATGATTATGTTATTATATATATTTATATACGTTATATTTATATTTATATTTGTATACTAATATGTTTCAGCAATGTTAACAATATTAATATGAATATTAAAAATTCAATTAGTAATAAAATATTAACATAAGTTATACATCATAAAAAAGTAGCAACCATAAATAATAAATCATAAAAAGTAGCAATATAAACAGGAAAATACTAATAATAGAGTCCTAAATCATCCTCCTAATCATTCTGCTCATCAGTATGAGATGGATCATCAGATGCATGATTATTAGTCGCAGTATTATCATCAGCAGCAACAGTATCATCATTACTCGGAGGATCATTTTGGACAGATGAAACAAGATCCAAGCCTCTTGCAATCATAAAACTCTCCAGGCGATGAAGGCGTTCTGTCAACTCTCGTTCTCTCTCCGATACCATCTTTTGTAACTGCTGTTGAATTACTTCTTGAACTCCTGGACTTGAAATTAATCGAATCATATCCTGTTCATTGCTTGGCTGGGAAGAAGTAGTAGGCGGGACAGATGGTGGGCAAGTAGCAGAAGATGAGCTACCACCTGAATGTCTATAATATGACTATGCACAAGAACCAACTCCATAAATCCTCTTCTTCTTGTTCTCCCCTCCAATAGCTCTCAAGTATAAGTCCAACTCATCAGCAACAGCTGGCTGATCGGATCCTGGTGTTGGCTGAGACATCTCTCCGCACAATCTCACAATCTCATCCTATTAAATAATTCAATTAACAAATTTTAGTTATATAAAAAGGTTGCACATAATTTTTATTATTTTTTAAAATTACAAGCTGAAATTTTATAATAAAATAAATTATAAAGTTTTGAGAATTTTGAATTATTTCCATCATTAGAAAAAAATTTATTTGTATAAAAATATTTCACAAATGAATTAAACTAATAAATAAAATTTTAGACTTACATGAACTGCTTTCAAGCGAGAATCAACAAAACTTCCATCGCCCTTCCTAGTATGAGTGCGGATGAAAATCTCCGTCGGCAGTGGATCTCTTCCCAATGTAGAAGCCTTTAAAACATTACAAAGTATTTAAATTTTATATTTTTCACAAACTGCTAGGGACATTTAAAAAATTTGTACTTATATAGTAAATTAGAATATATATTAACCAATTTACGGTGATGCTCCTCATGGGAGATAGAACTGCCTATATGGCAAGATGGCCCACTACCATCACCCCCTGATTTAGAACAGCGATTCTTAGATGCCATAGCAGACTTTGTTATCCTATGATCTTTCTTCCATTCCTCACACCACTGCTTATAGACATCCTCTTCAAGAAATTTTGGCTTTTTACCAGACCTCTTTACACTACTAACCATGTTAGAATATCGCAATGCACACTTCTTCTTCCAAGCAATTTTAACCTTTGAATCTATAGCCTTGTCCCAAACAAAATTTTTCTACAACAAAGTGGTAATTGACTATATATATATATATATATATATATATATATATATATATATATATATATATATATATATATATATATATATATATATATATATATATATAAAAACTTTGACAAAAACATTCCCTATATATATGAAATTTTTCATATTAATAAATCAAATTAAAATTTATTATTTTGACAAAAACCTCACTAATATATATGAAATTTCTCATATTAATAAATGGAATTAAAATTTATAACTTTGACAAAAACCTCCCTAATATATATGAAATTTCTTGTATTAACAACTGGAATTTATAGAAATTTCGGCAAAACTTTCCTTATATACTGGAATTATTCTCCTATTAACAGTTGAAAAAATAATATAATTATTGTCCAAACACTTCAATATCATCAACATAATACATTATCATATAAATTACCCAACCTAGGCCTCCAAGTAATAACCCCTTCCGCCATAACAAAAATCTATCATAATAAGCATAAGTTTTTATTATTAAATTGCAAGTAAATTTCTAACAAATAATTAAATTTGTATGGCCAGATAATCAAATTAAAGGTATATATATATAAACTTTGACAAAAGCCTCCTATATATATATGAAATTTCTCATATTAACAATTGAAATTTATACAGTGATTTACTAATGTTTTACTTAAACAAATATATATAAGATAATTAGATTAATTAACACAAAATTCATCATAATTACATATACAAATGTTAAAAATCTATAAAAATTTCGGCAGAACTTCCCCTATATACTGAAATTATCCTCCTGTTAACAGTTTAAAAAACAATATAATTATTTCCCAACCACTTCAATATCATCAACATAATACATTATCATATAAATTGCCCAACCCAGCCCTCCAAGTAATAACCCCTTCCGCCATAACATAAATCTATCATAATAATCATCAGTTTTGATTATTAAATTACAAGTAAATTTCTAATAAATAATCAAATTTCTATAGCCAAATAATCAAATTAGAGGTAAAATTCAAACAAATAATCAAATTATAATTAAAACATTTAATATTTATATTAATTACCTTAAATTCTTCCCAGTAATAATCCTCAACTTCCTTCCAAGAATAGCCTTTTGGATATATCTTCTCCTTGAAGATCTTAATGATCATCTTTGCACACTCGCTAGATGGAAACAAGCTATAATACATAAATTATAAATAATTAATATATAATATTAGTAAAATATTAAATTTATGAAATTGGTATTAAAAAATTATAAACAAAATTATACTTAACTCATTTGAATTTAAAACAGTGACAATGATCTTTCCATCACGACTCCTCTCATAAGTCTCAATAGGTGCATAAGCGGAAGCACCCTGCGAAGAGCTATGACCGGCCTCAGAAGTTGATGCTGATGCAATACAACTTCTTGTAGGAGTGGGTGCTACCTCACCAGGTGTCTCATCAGGATTAGGAATACAAGATGATGATGATGAAGGGCCTACTCCCGGATAACTAGGAGGAGCATCAATATTAAGTGGTCGAGGAGGCCTAATAGAAGGAGGTGCTGTCGAACCAGAAGGAAGTGCTGACAAACTCAAAGGAGCATCAATAGGGGGATGTACCAGCAGAGTCAAAGACAGACGCTAAGGACGCAATGGACTTGGATCTGTAGTACCTTTACCACATCCCCTACTAGGTGCAATACCTCTGCTACGCCCCTTAATAGGGAAATTACCTCTCCCACGACCTCTATCCATACCTGAAATCATATGAAATTAAATGATTAAAAAAATAGTATTTTGCTTGTTATACATTTATATACTCACACACAAGCAAGATAATTGTATACAAGTAAAACAAAATATTTTATATTATCACAATAATAGAGTTAAAACAAAATATTTTATATTATTAAAATAATAGGATTACAATATGTCATTAGATAAACAAATTATTAAAAAATCTTATGCATCTGAATCACTATCTTCAACATCATTCAACTCTTCATCAAATTCTGCTTTCCCTTATGTTTTTGAGTCTACTGGTGCTTCATCTTCTGTTTCAACCTCTTTAGCGTCTAATTCATTACAAGAACCAAATGGATCATTAAGTGATTGATCCTCATCGATAGGCGCAAGTGACACTTCCCTAGCATCCATAACATCCTCTTGGAAAGGTGAAACATGCGATGAAAGGGTGTTCATTTGTGATTTGGCTACCTTGACAACTGGTCTAGCTTTAATCTTGCATACAACCCACCAATCTATATCGACACCTTTACAACTAGGATATGGGACATAATATACTTGAACTACTTGCATTGCCAAGATAAATGGTTCGTATTTATTAAATCTTCTTCTCATATTGATATCAACAAGGTTATAATTTTGATATATTTTCATCCCTACATTTGGCTTTGGATCAAACCAATCACATTTGAACAGTATAGTCCTCTTGATTGGTAGTGCTGGATACTCCAATTGCAGTACCTCTATCAATCGACCATAATAATCACTCGATTGTCCCTTAATACATACTCTACTATTATTTGTAACTTGTCTATTACTATGCACTTCAGTGTGAAATTTGTATCCATTGACAAAGTACACAGGATAATAAGTAACAGTCCATAAAGGACCCATTGCTAAAGACTATATGAAAGGGTTTGAGATGCCATTTGTTGGATTGTTTGCCTACCAAATAAAATATAAAAATTTATAATTAATAAGCCAATATTGTTGTAATAAGTACCATTTATAACTATGAACAATTAATAAGAAGCACTCACATATAATTCGAACCAACTAGCAAATTCATGTTCTAATATGTCATCTATCTCCATATCAGTGATTGTTGGTCGAGAGGTTCGTAATTCCTTAATGTACACCCTTTGAAGAAAATAAATAATTAAATATAAACTTACAATATGATAATAAGGGATAAGAATGACATCGAAGCAGCTCTATCTATTAACTTACTCAATAAATGGAGAAACATCTTCACAATTCAACAGAATATATGTACAAGCTGCATTATACTCCTCCAATGTCAAACGCCTTATTTTTGCTTTTCCATATGGACAACCCGGATGAGTAAAGATTGCAATGTTCCCTTCTATTTCTTCTCCTTCCACTTGTCCTCCACCATCATTCCGTGGCACTTTTCGATGCCTTGTGTGCACTTTAGGTTCAAAATAAAAGGAACAAAAGGATGAAGCTTCTTCCACTAAATATGCATTGCATATAGAACCTTTAACCTTAGATTTATTCTTGACATTGTTTTTCAAGTGTCGAAGGAAACTATAAAGATATATAAAAGAAATATAAGTTAAAATACTAGAATAGATGATGAACATTAATAAGTTGAATATCCTAAAATATTCATACTGTTCAAATGGATACATCAATCTATATTGAACTGGATCTGCAATCTTCACTTCATAAGGCAGATGAACTGGAAGATGTTCCATAGAGTCAAAAAAACCAGGAGGAAATATCTTCTCTAATTTGCATAGAATGATTGGAATTTCTTCTTCTAATATGACCATGTCTTCTATATGAATCACGGTTGAAGTAAGATCTTTGAAAAATAAACTCAATTCTGTAATAGCTTCTCAAACCTTCTTTAGGAGAAATGCACGAAAAGCAATTGGTAACAATCGCTACATGAATACATGGCAATCATGACTTTTCATCCCAAACAATTTATATTTTCTCATGTCAACACATTGACCCATATTAGACACGTATCCATCTGGAAACCTAAGGCTCTTCACCTATTCACATAGGACTTTTTTCGACTCTTTATCCAATGTGTAGCATGCCTTTGGATATAACTTAGTTACTTCATCTTGTTCAAGCTCGGGTCTCCTACACAATAGCTTCATCAGCTCTAGCTTTGGCATTATCCTTAGTCTTCCCATCTATGTTCATTACAGTGTTGAACACATTCTCGAAAACATTTTTCTCAATGTGCATCACATCCAAGTTGTGACGTATGAGAAGGGAACTCCAATAAGGTAAATCCCAAAAGATGCTTCTCTTCCTCCAACCACAACTCTTACAAATAGGAGCATTATGATCATTCGCACCAACTTCAGTAACTTTTTTCAAAGTCAGTTTCTCGATTTCCTCAAGGATCTGTTGTCTAGACCATAATGGGGGTGCTAACTTCTCAACCGTAGTTCCCTTTATAAAATGAGTCTTATCACGTCAAAATGAGTGATTTGGTGGTAAGAACTTATGATGATTGTCAAACCATGATTGCTTTCCACCTTTAGGTAAGGTGAATGCATCAGTTTCATCATGACAATAAGGACAAGCTAGCCGTCTGTGAGTACTCCAGCCAGATAACATAGAATATGCTGGGAAATTGCTTATTGTCCACATCAAAGCAGCTTTCATTTGGAAATTTTGCTTATTTGACACATCATATGTCCAAACTCCAACATCCCACAACTGCTTCAATTCTTCAATTAAAAGTTCTAAATACACATCTAACTTGTCCTTAGGGTTATTCGGGCCTGGAACAATCACCGTAAGGAACATGTACTCCTCCTTCATACATAACCACGGAGGCAAATTATACAGGGTGACTATTACTAGCCACGAGGAGTATTGTTGTCCCGATTGTCCAAAAGGCTGAAATCCATCTGTGCATAGTCCGAGTCTTACATTTCTACTCTCAGATGCAAAAGATAAATGAGTTTGATTGAAATGCTTCCATGCTTCACTAAATGAACAATGGCGCATAACGTCTTCATCCTCATCATGGTTGGCATGCCATGTCATGTACTTTGCTGTGGATTTTGAGGCATATAATCTCTGAAGTCTAGGAGTTAGAGGAAAGTAATACATCTTCTTATATGCAACATTTTTCTTTCATTTTGCAGAACCCCGTCTAGGTGCCTTATACTTGGGTTGACCACAAAACTTGCAATTAAGCATATCAGAATCACTCTTCTAATATATCATACAACCTTTACTACAACAATCAATTTTCTCCACTGGAAGTCCTAGACCTTTGATTAACTTCTTAGTGCAATAGAAGTTATCAACCATCATGTTATCTACTGGTAGGATCTCTTTGATAAATGATAACATATCATCATAACACCTTTCAGATAAGTGGTGTTCTGACTTCATGTTCAATCACCGAGCCACAGTAGATAACTTTGAGTGTTTCTCACATCCTAGCCACAACTCTTCGTTAGCAACTTTGAGCATATCATATAAATTTTGAGCTAATGGATTAGGAGCTTCTTTTGTAGCATCCCAATTAAAGTCTAGACTAGCCGCATCCATAACTAATCTATTAAATGCATCCAACGAATTTGGCTGACTGACTGATTCACCTATACCAAAATTAAAGTTCATCTGATAAGATGTCCTAACATTTTCTTCTTCACCATGCAATTTCCATACATAGTAATCTGAAACAAATTCGTGTCTCAAAAGATGTAGCTTCATAACTTTCACATCTTCATAACTGCGGTTCTGACACTTAGTCCTTTTGCACGGACACTTAATCTGCATTCCTTGCTTATATCCAAGTTGGCTACAGACAAACTCAATAAACTGATCTACCCCTTCCACAAAATTAGGATTTAAATACCCATCAATTGTTCTAATATACATCCATTGTCGATTTGAAGTCATCTTGCACTCTTATAGGTATAGAATATTAAGAACGTGAAATATCAACTTATTACAATCCACTAGCAAAACGTAATAACTATAAACTTTTGATTATCTAAACATAAATCCTCACACTTAACCTAAATCTTTTATTAATCCTTATATCTCCTTTCTTAAAAGGTAAGAACCTAACCATTTAGAAAACCATTCCTATGCAATCAATTAATGGTACATGATTTTAATCATAAAGTTGTCGAAATTTTGACAGCATGTCACTATAGTTCTCAAAGTGCACTAGTTGAAATACGCACAAATAAAATATTTATGCCTACCTCACTGTGCACCTGAGAACATATAGGTCATACTGTTTAAATTTCAATGACAACTTTATAATTAAATATGTTACCTAATTGAAAAGGATGATATTTTCTAAACTGTCCACATTGGACAATTCAGTGACATCTCACTATCACAGTGAGAATGACGCTAAACGGTTATCTAAGGTTTACTAAACTATCTAATTTTCATAGATGCAAGAGAAAATTCGGTAACATCTCCTATATATATATGATGGTCCATTGCATAAAATATAATAAAATCTGTTGTATTCTATTGGACATGCCTCATAGCCCATTTTGGGACTCAATATTCACAAGTAACTATAACGTTCAAATGCACCAAATTAATAAAATTAAAAATTCACTCATAATAGAAGTGAACAATATATAATTCTATTTTAACTTTAAATATTAAATACGTAAATAATATCAAATGAGCGAGAAAATATGTGCGTGTATGTGTGTCTATATTGAGTTCTAAATCACACAGTTCTTATAATACCACTAAATCAAAATTAATTGATGATGATGACCACATTAAAGATAATTGGTGATGAGACTAATTATATTAATATTAATTTTGTCAAACATTTTCCATATAGATGTAGTATAAAAAAAATTATACTATATATATTTTGTCAAACACTTTCCTTCAAATATCACCCCTTTGGCTAGAACTCAAAACTCCCCATAACCTTTTTCTTTTTTCTTTTTTTCTCAATAATTTAAAGTTAAAAATTTTCAGCAGTATTTTAAAGTTCTAATCAAATTTAAATTCACCTAAATTGAAATTAGGGAATCTGATGGTAGCTGGGAGGAGATATATGTGGTGAAGAATTTGCTCATGATAGCAGCAGACTGAATAAGATGATATCCTCTCTTTCTTGCCATTTTGCAAGCGACTCAAATATGCAAAATAGGCTTCACGAATTGCTATGGGAGCTCCCAAGAAAGTCAGAAAGCTGTGAACTTGTTTTCACTTGATTTTCAATTAGCAATCAAGCAAGTCTCTTTGGCTAGTTGTTACTTGTTTTAACTTTCTGGCACAATGACTTTTCATCCTCTTATTATTATTATTATCATTTCCAATTGGATGACCCATTAATCCAAATAACAGCAGATTATAAATGAATCAATTTTTTTTTTTAATTTACTAGAGATTGGGAATAGATGGATTTTCTTTAGAACTTATTTTTACTGACAGGATTTCTTTATGCCTAGTTGATTGTGAAAAACATGTG
The DNA here is from genome assembly GCA_947687605.1 of Reutealis trisperma. NCBI lineage: Eukaryota > Viridiplantae > Streptophyta > Magnoliopsida > Malpighiales > Euphorbiaceae > Reutealis > Reutealis trisperma. Next base: position 150,713 of record CANTUT010000371.1, on the reverse strand, counting down.
CCTAATTGGTTATCATCTGCTAAGTTTGAATCATTTGCCAGCTTGTTGGTTTGATCCTTTGCTATGTAGCAAAAACTCCAGGCCATAGCTGGGCTCTTACATATGACAGTTGTGGGTAAGTACCAATTATTAGAATCTATTTGGTATTAAGTTTTCAATTATTTGGTATTAAGTTTTCAATTATATATGACAGTTGTGGGAAATTGTTTTTACTTTTATTTTACAAGTTTTATTTTTGAAGAAAGAAAATTATTAAAAAAATCCCCCATAAATTTATCATGACTACTGCTTGTACATTTAAAAACATAGCATTAATAGCAGGACATTTTAGTCATACTATATGGTAAAAACTTTTTCTATAGTACTGATGTTGTTTTTAGCTTTTGGCAAAAATATTTTATTTCTTAAATTTTATAATTTGATTGAAGTTTAATTTCTATGTTTTAATGTAGAACCTTTTTAATCCATCAAATACTTGATTATTCTGTGGATGGTAACTCAAGGGTGAGGTATATAATTGAAAAGGATTATGAACTTGCAAAATTCAAAAGATTGATATTAGTAATAATTATGAGTGTTTTATTAGTGTAAATGCATCTATTTAAATAGTAATATCTATGGTTTAGATTTTTTTCTTTTTTGAGCATAGAGAGGAGTAATCGAATATGAGCTTATTATTCATTTCATATATGCACTTATCATTAGATTATATTGTAGCATGCATCTCTGTTTAGATTTAAATATTCAACTAAAATTCAATTTAATATTATTCTTCACATTCGAACTTGATTCAAAGAAATATTTGAGATATTTAAACTTGACTATGTAAATATTAGAATTTAAATGGTTGACGTTTAAAAATTTTTCTACTAAAACATGAAAATAAATTTAAATTTTATTTTTTGTGAGTTTGTATTTAAAACAATTGAACAGAGATATTTTAAAATAATATTAGATAATATTATTTAAAACTAAATACTTATTAATTTCAGTCTATTTAATAATCTGTTATTTAAAGTTTTTAATTAATCTAAAATTCATTTAAAATAATAAGTCATAAAAAATTTCATTTGATATTTGTACAATATAGCAAGTCATTCATTTTCAATTTTCACACTTAATTTCTAGTTTTATCAAACATCTATCTAATTTTAAATTTCATTTGTCTTACTTTTACTAATTTCTAGTTTGAGGGAGAGCTAGGATTATCATGTGGAAGCAATGAGCTTATATATAACGATTCAACAAAATAATATCAACTAGAACCTCACAGCCACTACAAGTTTCAGTGGAGAATTTTTGGAATAAGCAGAAATCTATCAAATTAAGGCTATTAAAAATAGAATAAGGCAGATTAAAAATCTATCAAATTAATGCTATTACAAACAGAATAAGGCAGATTAAATCTATCAAAATTAAGGCTATTAAAAATATAATAGAAATTATAACCAAAATAGATTAGAAATTAAGATTCACAAACCAGAAGTGAGAGAGAGATCCTGCGATGAACCAGAGACAATGTGAACCACCAGAATCGACAAAGAGAGATGGGAAAATGGTGGAGGATTTAATTCATTCCTCTGCCAACAAGAACAAAACCAGTTACTCAAATCAAATTCAAGAACAAAATAACCCATTATTATTTCATAAAATCATATTCAACCATCAACCAACAAAACAAAAATAAAAAAAAAAACCAAAATCGGATAAAAAATAACCAACAGTCAAAACAAATCCATATTCTCACAATACATAATTGGACAAAATCCTAACAAAAGCTTACAAAATTATGTTCCCAACAAAAGCTTAAAAAATTATGTTATTGACATGGATTTTCACATAAAATCACAAAAATATGAAACAAATACAAAGAAAAAAAAAAGGTCACAGAACTGGACCTGCAATAATGCCCAGATGCGTGACCACCAGAGTGAGAGAGAGAGAGAGATCCTGCACCAAATCAGAGACCCACGAACCACCAGAAGTGAGAAAGAGAGATGAGGAAATAGTGGAGGACAACCAAATACCCAAGAAATCGCCAAAATCCAACAGCTACACAACCTAGAAGCAAGAAGAGAGAGGGGAAACGATGACTTCTGTTTTGTTCCCAAGACTTCACGATAATCCAGTACCCTTTTTAAATCAAACCCATTGTCAAATTTTTCATCAAACAAATGAAATTTGAAAGGAAAATGGTAGTTTTGTTTTTGGCAAATTTGAAGAAAGAAAGAGGCAGATGAGAGCGTGTAGCTGGGAAAAAGAACAGAGGCGTCTTAGCTAATTAATTGGCTGTCCAATTAATTAAAAAGATTTTAAAAATAGGGTCGGATTTCTATCGCTATTCTAAATTAAATCCGTCGGTAAAATAAAATGAAAACTCTTTTTATTGGGTTAGCGACAAAAATAATAACAAAATCATCCTTCACTGATTCTATCGCTAAACTGTCGCTAATCCGTCAGTAAGTCATGGTGCCAATATTTCGCGCTATTTTTTAGTGACGAAATTATTCAGTCTCTGATCTGTCGGTAATGTGTTGCAAATCTGTTGGAATCCTGTCGCTATATTTTTAATTTATTATTTCTATTATTTTTAGAATCCGTCGCTATTTTTCGCTGATCTGTCGCTAAATTTCATTGCTATTTAGCGAATTTCTTGTAGTGCAACTGCTGAAGCATAAGGAATCTTATTCATTTCTTCCTTCTCCTTGTTTGTAGAAGGGCTCTATTCAGAACTTAGTCTAAAGTGATTAGCAAGAGGACAACTAACCGCCTCACCCTTGTCCATATTAAACCTCTAAAGTACTTTCTCAATGTACTTCTCTTGTGACAACCATATCTTCTTGGCTCCTCTGTCTTTGATGATCTGCATGCCAAGAATTTGCTTTGTTGGACCCAAGTCTTTCATGGCAAAAGACTTACTCAACTATTGTTTCAAGTTATTGATTCTAGAAATATTCTGGCCAACAATCAATATGTCATCCACATAGAGCAAAAGAATGGTGAAATCTTCATCTGAGAATTTCTGCACAAAGACACAATGGTCTAAAGTAGTCTTCTTGTAGCCTTGCTCCCTCATAACAGACTCAAACTTCTTGTACCATTGTCTCAGTGCTTATTTTAAGCCATACAAGCTTTTCTTCAACTTGCAGACATAATCTTTTTTTTTTCCTTTAACTTCAAAACCCTATGGTTGCTCCATGAATATGTCCTCTTCTAAATCTCCATGTAGAAAGGCAATTTTCACATCCATTTGCTCAATCTCTAAATTAAAACTTGCTGCTAACCCCAGCACAGTACGAATGGATGTCATTTTCACAACAGGTGAAAATATCTCATTAAAATCAATGCCTTTTCTTTGGTTGAACCCTTTAACAACCAGTCTAGCTTTGAATCGAGGACTGGAACTGTGTTCTTCATGCTTGAACCTAAACACCCATTTATTCTTCAAAGGTCTTTTGCCTTTAGGCAACTTCACCAGCTCAAATGTTTTATTCTCATACAAGGACTTCATCTCATCTTGCATGGCTTTGTGAACCCTCAAATTTGCACCTCCTGATCCGACTGCAGTTTGACACCTACTGAGAATAGGGCGCTACGCATATGGCGGTCCCGCTATTTCATTTATTTTGGTATTGTAATAATTAAGTAGGATTTATTTTGCCTATTTATTTATTATTGTCATTCCATCATATTATATATCTGTTCATTCATCATTATATTCTTGTTCATGCATACACAAAAATTCATTTTTCAAGAATTATTTAGCATTTTTAGCCAAACTAAAGAAAATACATTTTCTTAACTGTGTAATTACCAAAACCTGATCCCCGAGCCCTCCTTGGTCACTCGTGGATTGGTGCACTTTTCCATTGGGATAAATCAAATTATTTTGGAGTCAATCATGTTGGGTTTTCTTTAATTTTCCCAATTAAAATAAATAAATTAAAGTGGCGACTCACTTTTCAACTTTCAAATCACACAAATCAATTTCTGAACTCACAGCGAGTTCCAATCGTGGAGTTTCTCCCGAAGAGCATTTTGATTCCTCGACGGATCGGACCGGTGCTCGGGCGAGACCTCACAGTTGGTGACTCCGCTGGGGATACTAAAATCTTTTTCAAATAAAAGATAAAGTGGATTACTTTTGGTATAATACCAAGCTTGGCTTTAAAAGCAAAATAACTCTTTCATGCATCACTACATCGGACTCCTGGTCCACAAAACCTAGTTTCCTAGGAAAACAAAGGATAGAAAGTAACATCGAGTGGGTAACCTTCCTTAGGTCTGCTTATCGATAGTGAAATCATCCAACCCACGACGTATCCTCTAATCCTTTTAGAGGTGTAACGAGTATGCATGTACCATTGGACCCACGCGAGGCTCCTTGTCTCACATGTGGTTAGGTATATCGCATCTCTAGTGTGATGGGTTCCCTTTAAACTACCCTAACCCTTTCATGTAATGACTCATAGAACCTTCCTTTAGGATTTTATGCACCATAATACTGAATTTGGTATATCATTATCATGAAACCTTTTCATTCATGCATACATGCATGTATAGCTTGAACCTTATGAAGAGTCAAAAAAACCTATCCAAACACCTTCATACCCAAAACCCCTGGTCCACTTAAACCTATGGTCAAAAACCAAAGTCAAAATCCAAAGCCCATGGTTTATCTAAACCCATGGTCAACCCCAAAACCCATGGTCCATCTAAACCCATGGTCAGTACCCAAAGCTCATGACCCATTGTTCACCTAAACCTATGGTCAAAACCCAAAACCCATGGTCCACCCAAACCCAAGATCAAAACCCAAAGCCCATGGTCCACCTAAACCCATGGTCAAAGCCCAAAACTCATGGTTCACCTAAACCCATGATCCAGTCCTATCCAAACCTATGTCAAACTCATGGTAAAAATAAACCCATCTGTGGTACCCTCATCTTTTTTCCATAATTCTTATCCAAGCTAAACACTAACCTAGCCCAAGCTAAACACTGACATAGCTTCATCTTTCATAATTCTTACTGAAGCTAAATACTAACCTAGCTTTCATCTTTCACAACTCTTACACAAGCTAAACACTGATCTAGCTTTCATCTTTCATAGTCCTTACCTAAGCTAAACACTGATATAGCATTATCCTTAACCGTCCTTACCAAAGCTAAATATTGACTTAGCGTCACTTTTATCCTTACCCAAATGAAATGCTGACTAGGTTTCATCTCCTACATCATTATCCAAACCCATGGCCCATCTAAGCCCATGATCTAGTCTAACCCATGGTCCACTGAACATCTAAATCCATGATACATCCATAACCCAATTACAAAACCGATGGTCACTCTATCTTTAAGCCCATGGTAAACCATTTATAAATCACAATCCCAATCATCCAAAGCTAAAATCTGACCTAGCCACCTCAAAGCTAAAATCTGACGTAGCCACCCTAAGCTAAATTCTAACCTAGCCACTCAAAGCTAAAATCTGATCCAGCCACCCAAAGTTAAAATTTGACCTAACTCCCTTAGCTACATACCTACCTAGCTAACATCATACACCTCTACCCTCATCTTTACCCATACACAGTCAACCTAACCACAAGACATTGTCATCCACTGTCATTAAACCTAAGATCTTTTGGTTTGTCACACCTCCCCATAACCTTTTTTTTTCCAAAGCTGGATACTAACCCAGTTCCTTTTCCCTTTCAAAGGTTGACAAAATGTCTGTTGCCGGAGATGAAGTCACTGCTACTAGAGCTGATGAAATCTTTGACGAGCTTCTTGCTAAGCTCTCTGAACACCAAGATTCTATGATGAAGAGGCAAGAAGCTCTTTTCCAAGACATGCTCAAGACCCAAAGGAGGGCTATCATGGAGGATGTCCGTACCATGCTGGAACAGGCCTCCTTGGGTCAAAACCCAACTAACCCAAAACCATTCAAAACATACCCAAAACCCGCCTTTTATCCTATTTATGGATCCACTTCCAGAGTTGAATCCAAAGACAAAGAACCTGCAAACACCGACATCATTCCACCATTACCTATTTCATCACCTGAATTCCTCAGAAACAACTCACTCTATCAACCTATGACGGTTCAACCATCAAATTTCACCCCTACTCTGACTTCCCGACCCGCGGATCCTTTCTAAGGGAAGGAAGTCAATCTTGAAATCAAAGCCATCATGGAAAAAGTGAAGCACATGGAAAAAATGATAAAAAGTTTGAAGAAAAAAGAGGACCTGGTTGATACAGACTCCGTGAGCTTATTTCCCAATGCAAGAGTTCCACCAAAGTTCAAGATGCCGAATTTGGACAAATTTGATGGTACTACTTGCCCCAAGATCCATTTAAAAATGTATATGGGGGCAATGCATCCTTTTGGTATCAACAACGAGCTCCTTGCTCAACTCTTTCATCAAACTCTTACTGATCCTATCCTAAGATGGTTCATTAACTTGGATGACACCCAAAAACAGACTTGGGAGGACATTTGCAAGGCATTTGTTGAACAATACCACTACAATAGTGAAGTGGACATTACAAGAAGGGACTTAGAAACCACAAAGCAACTTCCAGATGAGTCCTTTTCTATGTTCCTTACAAGGTGGAGGGCTAAAGCTGCTCAAATGGTAAACAGGCCAACCGAGCAAAAACAAGTAGATATCATTGTCAAGAATCTACTTCCCGCCTACAAAACCTACTTGTTAACACAATATCTACCCACCTTCAAATCTTTGGTTGCAACTGCATCAAAAGTTGAAGATTGCATCCAAAGTCAATCATTTCAAGCTGAATTTCCCACCACCAACCTGAACAGTGATGAGGAATCTAGTCCTAACTCAACTCCACCTTACCTCAGCCCTAGAAGGCATGTCATGGAGTAGTTCAAGTTCAGCTAATCTGACCTATCTGAGATTGAATTCGAAGTCTAAACCTGAGTCCAAGTCTGAGTCCAAATATGAGTCAGAGTCTGTCGTCTTATTTTTCTTTATTCTCATCGACCATAGCTGTTTCTTTTGTCATCTTGCAATAAAGTTTCCTTTATGGTAATGCACATACATTTTCTTTTCATTCTAACATGGATGAGCTTACCCAAAAAAAAAAAAAAAAAAAAAAAGAGAGAGAAAGTGAGAGAAATGAACAAACAGTCAAATCCACCACAATTAGCACATGCAAGAATTTGAGGTGCCTTCAACAATTGCACCTAATCAAAGAAGGTCAAATAGTTGAAGCATAAAGAGCAAATCAAATGGAATTACCTATTGCACATTAGGTAATCAAACAATGCACCTCAACAAAGGTGAACAAGTTCAGAAAAGACCTTTGTCAAATCTAGAATTCAAAGGCCAAAGCCCCTCAAAGTAGCAACCCTAATCATAGTGGAATGTTTTCTCCTAAATGCAAGCTTGCTAAGCTGAAAAGCCAAAAAGGGCAGCGTAGGCAAAAGTTAGAGCTGAGAAAGAGAGAGAGAGAAAGAGAGCTCATCCAAGTCATCTTCCCTCGTGTCCAAAGTTGTCAAATCATCTTTAATCAATCTGTTATCCTTCCTAACCAGAGGTTTATTCTCTAAAAGATATACAATCTTCTATGCCCTTATCCTACAATGGGGGCATGTCTTCCCAAGATGTCATCATCTGTCAATCTGTCTTGTCGCTTGGCTCAAAAAGCTAAGGCACAATCCCTCATACATATCTCCAGTCTATTTTCCACTAGCCCTTTAGCTATTCCTAAGGGCTCTTTGTTTCAACTAGTACAATTTACAATTAAGTGTCAATCCAAGAGTTTCTTCAATCTCAAACAACAAGAAAAGCTTGACTTGCTCTTTTCCATGATTCATGCTACAAAAAGCAAAATCATACATCCTCTATGATTCTTTTTAGAATTTTCAGCCTACTATCAAAACCATTCTTGAACTTTATAAAATCATATTGTTCCATCCCAAGCCTCATTGGCAAATCATACCACATACCACCTATTCCTTGGCATAATCTTAAAATGAGTAGAACCAAAATTCCCAAGTCTATCAGGGCTTATCATCTTTAAATTTAGTTTCCTTGGCAAAACTAGAAGTCGAGGCATATCTCCTCCCAAAAAAGCCTTCACCATGAAGCCCACTCCTAAAAAGCCTTCACCATAAAGCCCACTCCCAAAAGGCCTTCATTTGTGAAGCCTATGATCTCCTTTAAGGCAAAATCAGAATTAAGCCTTTCAAAGGGATTTCCTTCACCAGACCTTCCCTCCTCCCAAAAAGCCTTCGCCATGAAGCTTAGATCCAAAAGCCTTCACCATGAAGCCCACTCCTAAAAAGCCTTCGCCATGAAGCTTAGATCCAAAAGCCTTCACTATGAAGCCCATTCCCAAAAGGCCTTCATTTGTGAAGCCTATGATCTCCTTTAAGGCAAAATCAGAATTAAGCCTTTCAAATGGATTTCCTTCACCAGACCTTCCCTCCTTAGCCAAAACCTTTCCTATAAGGACTAATCATCAATGGGCAAATTGAGTCGAGCCACCCATGTTGACATTCCCACACCCATCGTCTTTCAGAGACATAGCCTTCTCTAAATCTAAAACTAAAGCCAAGCAAATAACTTTGATCTTATTCCTCCTAATACCAAAGCCAAATAGATAGCTTTGATCCCCATCCTTTTAACACTAAAGCCAAAACAGATAGCTTTGATCTCAGCTTTTCCCAACACCAAAGCCGAACAGATAGCTTTGATCCCAATCCTTCTAACACCAAAGTAGAACAGATAACTTTGATCCCTACTTTTCTAACATCAAAGCCAAACAGATAGCTTTGATCCTATTCCTCCTGACATCAAGGCCAAACAGATAGCTTTGATCCCAACTCTCCCAACCACTAAAGCTGAACAGATAGCTTTGACCTCAATCCTTCCAACCATCAAGGACAAACAGATAGCTTTGATCTCAATCTTCCCAAACAGATAACTTTGATCATAATCTCCCTAATAGTAGGGCCGAACAGATGGCCTTGCTAAACCAATTTGAATTCCCTAGGTGGATCAAATCTCCAAATCTTTCAAAGTCTAGGCAAAACAAATAGCCGTGATTAAAATTCACCAAATCATCTTTACCTCCAACAATTAGGCTGGACATATAGCCTTAATTGAAGATCAACATGACCATTTTCACATCCAACGCTAAGGTCAAACCAATAGCCATTGGCAAAACCTCATTTATCCTATAGGCCCTCTCCTAAAAGGTTCATACCAGGTTTGTCCTTCTTCATGAGATTCAGTTTGCATAAAGCATGATTGTCCTCATGCATGATAAGCACAAGCAGATATCACAAGCCCAGAGTCTGACATGGTATAACCCAAAATCTGACATGGTACAGCCTAGAATATGATATGGCAAAAGAATATATAAGCCAAAAATCTGATGTTACAAGAGCACAAGCCCAAAGTCTGACATGGCATCTCTTCTCAGAGTTCACTGTCATCAGAATCGCCTTTTGCTTAAAGACAATTCTGATGAGGGGGCAGCTGTGAACCCTCAAATTTGCACCTCCTGATCCGACTGCAGTTTGACACCTACTGAGAATAGGGCGCTACGCATACGGCGGTCCCGTTGAAACGGGCCTGAAACGGACAGAAACGGATTGAGCCGCGCGAGTGGCGCTGGGAGGCACGTTTTTCGTGCTGCCCAGGAGGCGGCACGCATCCCGTGCCTCCGATAAAAGGCTGCCGGCGCGGCATGAAAATCATGTCGCCGATATGGCGGCACGTCTGGTGTGCTGCCCAGACGGTCGGCGCGACGACCGTGCCGCCCCTGCCGCCGGCGCCGCGACGGCAGCCGCGGCGCCGGCACCTCCTCTATCAGCTCTATAAATAGGAGCATCCTCTAGCCACATTTGACACGACTTCCTAGGACTTCCAACGATCTCCAACGAGTTCTAAAGCATTCTAGAGCATTTCAAAGCAATTCGGAGCAATTTCAAAGCATACTTTCGTTCTTATACTCACATATTTGCCGCTTCTAGATCCAGATTCCAAGCTTCCTTTGAATTCAAGGTGGAGTTGAGATCCGGAGCGAAACTAGTTCCATTCGTATGAAAGCCGAGAAAAGCAAAGGTATAATCCCTTTCCCATTTTAAAATTCTAAATTTAGATCTAGAATTTTCTTTAGGTCTAAAACTGAAAAGATCTAAATAACTTATTAATTTAAGGATCAGAATTAAGTTAATAAGTAAACCAACACATTTTTAAAACCCCTCCTTCGCAAGAAGGGAGAACTACGTGGGGTTTGATTCCTATGCAGGCTGCCAATCTGAAGGGCATCAACTCCAAAACCTTTTTATCAATGTTTAGTCCTTTTTTTTTTTTTTTTACTTTAATTAATCCTTTGTTTATGATTTCTATTTTAGTTTATTTTGGGGAATGTGTGCTTTTCCTAGTACCCATAAGGGCTAGAGGAAAGATTCCCTTTATTTCATTTATTTTGGTATTGTAATAATTAAGTAGGATTTATTTTGCCTATTTTTTTATTATTGTCATTCCATCATATTATATATCTATTCATTCATCATTATATTCTTGTTCATGCATACACAAAAATTCATTTTTGAAGAATTATTTAGCATTTTTAGCCAAACTAAAGAAAATACATTTTCTTAACTGCGTAATTACCAAAACCTGATCCCCGAGCCCTCCTTGGTCACTCGTGGATTGGTGCACTTTTCCATTGGGATAAATCAAATTATTTTGGAGTCAATAATGTTGGATTTTCTTTAATTTTCCCAATTACAATAAATAAATTAAAGTGGCGACTCACTTTTCAACTTTCAAATCACACAAATCAATTTTCTGAACTCACAACGAGTTCCAATTGTGGAGTTTCTCTCGAAGAGCATTTTGATTCCTCGGCTGATCGGACCGGTGCTCGGGCGAGACCTCACAGGCTTCAATCCACTTCTTTTTGTGTTCATTATCTATAGCTTCTCCAAAACTTTCTGGTTCCCCCCCGTCAGTCAGCAACACATACTCATTTGTTGAATATCTGATAGATGGCTATCTTCTTCTACCATTTCTTCTCAATGAAACTAGGGAAGCCATAGGTGCTGGTGGTTGATGATGAACATCATCATCATTTTCATCATCTGATTTATCTTCAGCATTCTCAGCATCAACTTTTATAGAAGCATCATCCTCATCAGGTGGATTATTCTGGTCTTCATCTCCAACCTCTCTTGGCACTGTTGTTGGAGGAATTAATTCCAAATTTGATGAGTCACCATTGGAAGGAACATCTTTCTCCATTTTGTCAATATTTTTAATGGTCTCATCCTAAACAAATACAGCATCACGGCTCCTGACAAGTCGCTTCTCAATCAGATCATAAAATCTATAGCCAAATTGATCTTGACCATAGCCAATAAAGATACACTGTCTTGTCTTGGCATCAAGCTTGGATCTCTCATCCTTGGGAATATGAACAAATGCTTTACAACCAAACACCCGCAGATGATCATAGGAAACATTCCATCCTAACCAAACTCTCTTCGGGACATCATTCTTGAGAGGAACATAGGTTGATCGATTTAACACATTTGCAGCTGTTTGAAGAGCTTCACCCCAAAACATCTTAGGTAACTTTGCATGTGAGAGTGGACATCTGACTCTCTCCATCAAAGTTCTATTCATCCTCTCAACTAAGCCATTCAACTATGATGTCTTCGGAGGTGTCGTTTGATGCTGAATACCATGCTCTTTGTAGTAAGCATGAAATGGTCCAGTGTACTCTCCATAATTGTCTGTCTGGATGCACTTTAATTTCTTCCCAGTTTGTCTCTCAACTGAGGCATGAAATTGTTTAAAGACATCTAGCACCTGATCTTTTGTCTTCAAGGTACATACCTATGTCTTCCAAGAATGATCATCAATAAAAGTCATAAAGTACTGAGCACCACCAAGTGACTTTGGCATTGGTCCATACAAATCTGAATGTATCAGATTCAACACATTTCATTCTGGAAGGAGGAGAACTCTTGAAAGCAACTCTGTTTTGCTTTCCCGCCAAACAATCTGTGCATTTATCTAAATGCACCTGCTTTATCCCAGATAGCACATTCTTCTTTATCAGATAGGTCATCCCTTTCTCACTCATATGACCTAGTCTCTTATGCCATAACTCAACTATGTTATCTTTCTCCAAAGCATTTATACTGTCGTTAGAGAGCTTTGCATTCATCATATAGAGTGATGAGTACTTTTACCTCTAGCCACCACCAAGGAACCTTCAGTGAGTTTCCATCGACCATTCATAAAAGTGTTGCAAAAACCTTCATCATCTAGTCTACCCACTAAAATCAGATTTAGCTGCATATCTGAAATATGCCTCACATGTTTGAGGACTAGCCTTGTGTCATTCTCCATCTCTAAGCAAACATCTCCTCTGCCAATAACTTTTGACAGGCCTTTATTTCTCATCTTAACAAGACCAAAGTCTCCAGGTGTGTATGATGAGAAGAATTCTCTATGCAATATAGCATGAATGGTAGCACCATTGTCAATCACCTAATTGGCTTCTTGGGTTACAAGATTGACAAATTCTTCATCTTGCAGGATGTTAAATTCATTGATAATAATTGTTTGTTCATCATTGCTGCTGTCATTATGCTTTTTCTCCTTGCCTTTGTTCTTCTCCTTTTTGAACTGTCGGTAGAATCTCTTGATATGTCTCTTCCTTTTGCAGTGATGGCTACAGTAATGGATCACTACAGTACTAGATCTATTTTGCTGATGGGCTAGATTACTACAGTGCCACTGACATCAACAAACATCAACAAATTCTGAAATTTTGCATGAACATACCATGCAAAAAACTTTACTTCAAAAAATAATTAAGTTGATGTTCATTTTTGAAACTAATCACACCAAAATACTCGTCGTATTTTTCTTTTCCGTGCAGTATATTTCTTTTCTCAAAATACCATACTGCACCGGATCGCAATTTTATCTAGTCCCAATAAAATCTTTTCTGATGCGGAAGATCAGTCTATACTGCAACCACAAAGCATACTAAGAATATTAATGGGCTGGGATCATCAACCAAACAGCTCTAATACCACTTGTTGGGCACAGCGGGTATAATTAATAAGATAATTGCGAAATAATAATAATCAACAAAAATAACATCAGCAATTTAACGTGGTTCACCCTTAATTTTGGGCTTCGTCCACGGGAAAAATTCCCAATAAAACTTCCACTATTAAAAATAGTAAGTATAAGAGAGTTTAAATGAGATCTCACCAAAATAGTAACACTCACCATGTTTCCCGAAAAATACCCCAAAGTATTTTCCTTACTATTTTGTCACTCCCCTTTTTAGGAATTATTTCCCAAAACTATAAAAACTCTCTCTCTCTTTTCTTTCTTTTGCAATTTATGCAAGTGATCTGTGTGTACTGTGAGCCTTGTATTGCATGCCTTTTTATAGCCATGCGAAATTGTCGTGCAGTAATTTACTGTCTCCACTTTTGACAAATATTATGCTTAGTTGAGCATTGAATTTTGATAAGTCGGTGCCCACCTTCCCTTTTTTTTTTTTTTTTCATACATGTGAGTCCCTCCATGTGGGAGGGACACCACAACACTTCATTCTTGGGCATGATCAGTTAATAGCAAACCACCGTATTTGGTCATTTGTTTTTGATTTATGATTTTAATTACTGGTATTGGCAAGACCAAAGCGCAGTTTTTCAACATATTAATGCGAAATTTAAGAAACACGGAGATGGCAGAAACAAAAATAAGTTCAACAAAATAAATATATTTGGAAGAAAATTCACATAAATATATCATTAATCTGTTAAGCCTTACTGTTCTAATAGAACCAACTGTTTGTTCTACTACAGTTCCTGCATTTGCATAAGCAATTTGGTCATGACTCGACATTTTTGTCATGATCATTGCCATGAATCCATCAACAAATGCTAAAACTATTGCAAGTTGCCATCCTCTAACAAAAGCAATGATGAAGCCACTGAAAAATGTTGATACTAGTTGTACAAAAATTCCAACCTGTCAAAATCAAAATGCAATTTTGATAAGAAGTACACAATGAAATTAAAACATTTAAGAACATTTGTACTAATTAATAAGAACTGTATCACTTGACATTCTTCCAATGACCTCACCAATTGTTGTTTCAGTGTCAAAGAAACCAATATCCTGTCTTAATATCGTTTTCAAGTATAGACTTCGAATCCAAGCAGATTGTCTCTCTCCAGTCACCATCCAACATGACACCTCTGCAACCATTGACAATACATCAACTTAAAGAAACTAATAAGGCGGTTGCCTATCCATTATCCAAATATCCATAAATTAATATAAACTAATTATTAAATATATGGACATTGCATAAACATTATTCACACTGTACAAGTAATACCTTTTAACAGCATGTGGATCATGCTAATATGATGCTAATAACAATTAGTAGAACTATTACCTCATAATCAAAAGTTTTTTGTAACACTACTACACACATTTGACAGTACCATTATCAATTTGCTGTTATAGGAATATAGATGCTGTCGATTGCTAGTTTTAATAGTATGTAAGAAATGATGTTAAACTAATGCTGTTAATTCCAAGATTTATTGTAGTGATCAGATTGTAAGATTTTATATTAGATGATTATCAATTATATGATAATTTTCATTTAGGGTCCTCATATCAATCATATTGGAAAGAAAAGGAATGTATGTCTTACGAAGGAAGGAAGCCAAGCCTGAACCAATCGCCAACTACAGAAGTCTTACTGCCATCTGCAGATTGCACAAGGTAAATCATATTGAGTATATATAAATATTGGAAATTAACAACTTGGTCTAATATTAATAACATATTTAAAGTAATAATCAACTTTCATGTTAATTAGAACAACCAATGGTCAATGAAATTAATATAAAGTACACAAATTGTTTTTTCTTCTTAAACCAGTTAATGCAAAACTATTCAATGTCATCATAAGATGCTTTCATTTTCATCTTGACCAATGAACTTTAGTTTAGTGGTACTAGAGTCATTTATATGACGTGAGGTTAGAGGCTCAAACCCTACAGTCGAATTCAAATTAACCCAAAAAATATGTAAAAATAAGTTAGTGTTTGCATGAAAAGGAGCAAAGTCCCCAAAAAGAAAGATCTACATCATACTAACCAAATGATCCAAAAATAGTAAAGCAAAAGCTAAATATGGAAAAGTGTCAATACATTCACGTGAATTTTTTTCATTGATTTGACTTGAAGCATAAAATTTTATTGGTTACCTTTGAAACCAAGAAAGAATTAACTCAGCATAACTAATAACAAGTATGCAAACAATGCAAAGAAACCTGACCTTAAAAATCAACGGATCCATTGCACTTTATTCTTGAACTAAATTACAAAAATTAAAATATAACCCACCAAAAAAAATTAACCTATAATCAAAGATTGCAATGAGTTCATGATGTTTATTAAAAATACATAAAACATTCAAAATTTTTCAATGTACTTAGAAAAAAAAAAAAAAGAATTGTTGACAACATTAGTTGTTGAAGAAAATTAAAGAAAGAAAGTAGCTATCAAAAAATGAATAAGGATGACCTTATAGACTTAAGTATTAATTTTGAGATTAAATAAATTTGTTTGAGTTTTATTTGGTATTAAATAAATAAATAAATTTATTTATTTGAGTATTAAAATGCCAAATATATGCGAAATAATATATTAGTGCTATACCAATTGTGTATAAATATGTAGCAAATTTATACCAAATATTAAATATATACTAGACATATACCAAACACATATGTAATGTATACCATATATATACAGAACATATACCAAAATATACTAATTTATGGGTCTATTTTTTTTTGTGAATAAATTGAAAAAAAATACCAAACGTATACCATTTGCTCAAAAAATATACCAGATATATATATAATGTATACCATATATATACAAAACACATACCAAACATATATATTATTTCATGAGTTTTTACTTTTTGTGAACAAATTGAAAAAATATACCAAACATATACCATTTGATCCAAAAAATATACCAAACATAGTGCAGTATAAATATTATTTCCTAAGTTTGTATGGTGTTTTTGAAATTTTTTCATGTGCATTGTAAAAATGGTATTTTTCATGGGCATCATAAAATGATATTTTTTGCTTTTTTGTTTTTTTGTTTTTTTTAAATTTCCCCTATAAAAAAAATCCACTTTTGTTACTTTTCCTCCTATAAAAAATGCACAGCAACCAAACACTAACTCATGCCACTGTTGGTCGCAAAAATTGCATGTTGGATCTTTGATGAAAATGGCAAATAATGTTAACAGTGGATGAAATAGCTAGAGACGAGGTGGACGATGGCAACAGGTGTGGCCAGGTCGAGTGTAGAAAAAATTCGCTCTTGGCCACCTCATGAGCCTTAAGATGGTATATATCATAGCTTAAATGATAAACATTCAGTTGAGATTAATTTTATTGCAATTTGACACCAAAATCCATCTCAAATCTATTTTTTCATGAGTGAGTATTTTTAATTTAAGTTTGATTCTTTGGACAAAAATTTTGTCGAAGTGTTTGATAGATGATGTATTATGATTCTATAATGAATATTTTGCTTGATGAGATATGATGTTTCAGTTACTTTTTGATGCATATCAAGCTAAATTGACCACCCCAGCATGAGTGGCAGTTCGCCTAAGTCATGTCCAATCTCCTACTGATAAGTGCACATTTGATTATATTTTACCCCTTGTTCTTATTGTGTTTTTATCATTAAATTGAGTTTACTTTATTTGTTAAGTAGTTTATCAAAGTATTTTGAGGGAATTAGCTTATTTAGAGGCCACGGATCAAGTTGTTTGGAACTTGCAAAGCTAACAAGTGAATTCGGCGAATTTTGAGCAAAGACTAAAGGATACAGTGGTTAACACGCCCAAGAACATGGGCATGTACCAAGGTGTGTTGAACATCCTGCCCATGAACCTGGGTGTATTATTGCAGCCCATGTTGAAGACCTAAATTCCATACAAAGATAGAGGCCAACATGCCCTAGAACATGGGCGTGTTCCAGGCCATGTTGAGAAAAAAAATTAACCTTTAAAAGACATTTCAAAGAGAATATGAGGGGACTCTAATCTTTTTAGAGAGTTTGACTTCTGGAGAACTTTTTGAGAAGAAAAGGAGAGATTACAACTGAAATCAAAAGGAAGAAGAAGATTTGAGAGGATTTGAAGAGGGTGATTCAAGATCAAAGAGAAGATTTTTAAGAACTTTCTATGGATTTTTCATTCCCTTCTTTCTTGTTCATTGTTCTTTAAATTTTCCATGAACTAAACTTTATTTATCCAGATGGAACAAACCCTAGTTTTGATTGTATGAATTGAATGATTGGGTTTTTAATCAAATCATTCATGGGTTGAGTTATATTCATGATTTATATTGATAAAGTCTGATTAACAATTGCTGGCTTGTTGATTTGATACTTCATTTCTTATCAAAGAGTAAAGATACTCTAGATTTGATATGATCACTCATGAATATTGTGGATTGCATGGGACACTAGAGATAGGTTTATAAAATCTTTTGGCTTTAATTCCTTGATTTTAATGCTTTGCCTAACCAATTGAATAAGAAGATATTCTATTTAATTTGCTTAGGGAAGAGGGGATAAATTAACTTGAGAAAGGTTTAATTTTACTTTTAAGATTGCCAACTTGATTTATTATTTGATTTGATTGATTTTCATAATTCATGAAATACATAAGAAGTTAGGGGGAGTTTCTATCTAGATAATTAACTCATTGATTCTTTTCCATTGATTTTGTTAAATTACTGCACTTAATTAATATAGTTTAATTTTCAATTTAGTTTAATTTTAGTTTTCCTTGAAATTTGATTTACTAGACAATATTTAACGTTTGAGCTAATACTTATATAATTATCGACCTCATTTATACTATACTACCCAAACAATAGGTACACTTGCCTATAACTAGGGTATAATAGACTTAGAGTTTATTTAACCTGGTGGAAGTATAAAGCCAACATCAAGTTTTTTGGAGCCATTGCTGGGGATACTTTTATATAATATTAGCAAAATAATAGAGACTATTGCTTTAGTTCTTTAATTTTTGTTTCTAAATACTATTTTTGGTCTTTTATATTTTAGGTGACTTGGTTCTTGTATGACTAGAGCTAGTTCATCCAACTTGGTGGAGATAGATCTTGAGATAGAGAGAACTCTGCATAAGAGGTTGAAGGAAAGAGAGCTAGTCATGGTTGAGAAGACTAAGGAATAAGAAGAGGTTGAAACAATAAGAGACAAAGACCAAAGAACAATGTCAGATTATACTAGGCCTGCTCTCACTAGGGTCGATTCCAGTATCAGTAGATTGACAGTTGCTGCTAATAATTTTGAGATCAAATCAAATATTATTTAGATGGTTCAACAATCCTGTCAATTTGATGGATTTCCTTATAAAGATCCTAATGACCATTTGGCAAATTTTCTAGAAATTTGTGAAACATTCAAGATCAATGGAGTTTTAGATGATGCAATTAGGATGAGATTGTTTTCATTTTCACTGAAGGATCGACCTAAGTAGTGGTTGAAATCATTTGCTGCTAGCACTTTTACTACATGGAAGGGTTTGGCTAAAATATTTTTGAAAAAATACCTCCTTCCTTCCAAAACAGCAAAGTTAAGGAATGATATCTCTTCATTTTTGCAGAATGATACTGAGACTTTACATGACACTCGGGAGAGATTCAAGGATTTGCTGAGAAAGTGTCCACATCATGGCTTACCTCTTTGGTTGCAAGTTCAAACTTTTTATAATGGTTTGAATTATGCAAGTAAGCAAGCAATTAATACAGCTACTGGGGTTTCAATTAATAACAAGACACTGGAGCAAGCGAGGGATTTGATAGAGGATATGGTAATTACTAACTACCAATGGCAACCCACTCAAGACTAAGGAAAAACCAGGACTGCTGTGTTCATCAAGTGGATCTTGTGATACCTTTGGCAGCTCAAATTGAGGCTATAAATAAAAAGATTAACACATTAGCCTTATCAGGTAAGCCTGCCCAGGTTATGTATTGTGAATGGTGTGGGGGAGGACATCAAAGTCAAGACTGCTAGATTGGGAACAATTTTGCCAAGCCCGAGCAAGTGGCCTATGTAGGTAATGTGCCAAGACAGCAAAATAATCCATATAGCAAGACCTACAATCCTGGTTGGAGGAATTATCCAATTTTCTCTTGGAATAACCAATCCAATGTACAACCTCCACTTGGATTTCAATCCCAACCTCAACAAGAGAAGAAAAGCAATTTGGAAGAGATGTTGGGAAAATTTATTGCAGCTTCGAAGAATATATTTCAAACCTCAAAGATAGCTCTAAAGAACCAACAGGTTTCTATTCATAATCTGGAGAATCAGGTTGGGCAAATTGCAAAAGCACTATATGAAAGATCTCAAGGTAGTTTGCCCAGCAATGTTGAGGCTAATCCTAAAGAGCAACTCAAGGCCATTAAATTGAGAAGTGGGAAGAAGTTGAAGAATCCTAATAAGAGAAGTGGGAAATTGACAATTGAAGATGATGGTGCCAAGGATGAGGAGGTTAATGAGAAAGAGAAAGCGGATCCTACACCTATGGTTAAGGAGTTCCAACTATGAATTCTATTCCCTACGAGGCTGAAAAAGGACAAAATGGATGAACAATTTGGTAAGTTTCTCGAACTTTTTAAACAATTGCATATTAATATTCCTTTTGTGGAAACTCTTTCGCAAATGCCAAAGTATGCTAAATTTCTTAAGGAGCTACTTTCCAATAAAAGGAAACTAGAAGAGGTGTCAATGGCTCAACTATTCGAGGAGTGTTCAACAATCATTCAAAAGAAGCTACCTGAAAAACTCATGGATCTAGGGAGTTTTAATATCCCTTGTCTTATAGGTAGTTTAGATATTAATAAGGCAATGGCTGATTTGGGGGCTAGCATTAATGTTATACCCTACAAAATGTTCAAAAAAGTAGGTTTAGGTGAACCTAAACCAACACCCACGAGTATTCAATTAGTTGATCGATCTATCACTTACTCTAGGGGTATAGTTGAGGATGTGTTAGTTAAGGTTGGTAAATTTACATTTCCTATGGATTTTGTAATATTGGATATTAATGAGGATGTCGATGTGTTACTTATCCTAGGTAGACCATTTTTAACTACTACTAGGGCTGTTATTGATGTGCATGATTATAAATTGATACTTAGGGTAGGGAATGAGCAAATGGTTTTGCAAATATCTAATGCTATGAAACACCCACTTACACTTAAAAATGTGGATGCTTATGATGATGTAACTAATCTTGAGACTGTGCATTTTATTTCTAACATTGGTCACAAGAATCCTTTAGAGTTGTGTCTTGTGTAGGGACAGGAAGATATTAAGACACCTAAGACCATTAAGCATGTGGCCTATCTTGAGACTATACAGCCATTAAAGAAAAGCAAGGCATTTGAGCATATAGAGATGCCTAAGAGTGAAAGAATGAAAACATCCATTATTGACCCACCAAGTTTAGAGGTCAAGCAACTCCCTTCTCATTTGGAATATGCTTTCTTGGAGGAAGAGTCTAAGTTGCTTGTGATCGTGAATGCTAACTTATCGAGGGCACAAAAGGCAAGGTTATTGGATGTCTTAGGAAAACATAAGAAGGCTATAGCATGGAAAATTGCAGACATCAAGGGCATTAGTCCTTCTTTTTACACCCATAAAATCTTGATGGAAGAAAAATACAAACCTGTGGTGCAACCCCAAAGGCATATCAATCCTAAGATGAAGGATGTGGCAAAAGCTAAAATGATCAAGATTCTTAATACAGGAATTGTCTACCCTATTTCAGACAGTTCTTGGGTGAGTCTAGTTCAGGTGGTACCAAAGAAAGGGGGCATGAGTATAGTGCCCAAAGAAAATAATGAGCTAATTCCTATACGAACCATCAAGGGATAGAGGGTATTGACTATAGGAAGTTAAATGATGCTACTAGAAAGATCACTTTCCACTTCCTTGCATTGATCAAATGTTAGAGAGACTCTCCGGGCATCAATTTTACTGCTCTTTAGATGGATTACCCAATATTTTTAGATTCCCATAGCCCCAGAAGTTCAAGAGAAGACAACATTCACTTGCCCCTACAGGACTTTTGTATATTGAAGGATGCCATTTGTATTATGCAATGCACCGGCTACCATTCAGTAGTGTATTATGGCAATTTTTGATGAGTTGGTTGAGGACATCATGGAGGTTTTCATGGATGATTTTTTGGTGCATGGTGACTCATTTGAAGTTTGTCTTGAGAATTTAAAGAGAATGCTAGCTAGATGTGAATAAACCAATCTGGTTTTGAATTAGGAAAAATGTCACTTCATGGTGTAAGAAGGAATTATGTTAGGGCACAAAATCTCAAATAAGGGAATTGAGATGGATCAAGTGAAGATTGAAGCAATTGAGAAGCTTCCACCACCTACTTCGATTAAGGCAATTAAGAGTTTCGTAGGGTATGTCGGGTTCTATAGAAGATTTATCAAGGATTTCTCTAAGATTGCTAGGCCCTTAACCAAGTTACTTGAGAAAGATATGGAGTACTGGTTTGATGATGAGTGTATGCTTTTAATACCTTAAAGGAAAAGCTCATAAATGCACCTATCATATTAGCACTAGATTAGAATTTGCCTTTTGAGTTGATGTGTGATACAAGTGACTGCACAATTGGTGCAGTTTTAGAGCAAAGGAGAGACAAGCACTTCTAACCCATCTATTATGCTAGCAAAACCTGACAGATGCTTAAGAGAATTACATAACTACAGAGAAAGAAATGCTAGCCATAGTGTTTACGTTTGACAAGTTTCGATCTTATTTGATCTTGTCTAAGGTAATTGTGTATACAGATCACTCGGCTCTGCACTATCTCTTGTCCAAAATAAATGTTAACCTGAGATTGATTAGATGGGTGTTGTTGTTGTTATAAGAATTTAATTTAGAAATTTGAGACAAGAAAGGCATGGAGAACTATGTGGCAGATCATCTTTCTCGCCATGAGAATCCTCATTTGGAAAAGCTCATGGAAGAAGATATCAATGATAGTTTTCCAGATGAGTAGTTATGGTCATGGTAAGTAAGGTAAGTACTCTTAACTCTAAAATTCCTTAATTTGCTGATTTTGCAACTTACCTTGTTGCTAGGATACTCCTTTTTTGCCTTTATACACCAAAAAGGGGGGTTGAATTAGTGGAAAATTAAAAAATTAGATACAAATAAATAGGGAAAGAGAATGAACACAATCGATTTTATAGTGATTCAGGTATTAACGAACCCTACGTCCACTCCCCAATCTCAATTGGGTATTCTACTACTAATTGATATTTACAAAGAGTTTCAAGCTCACTTCAAACTCACATTGTGTTTCAAGGCTCACACATAACCCTTACAAGTGTTTTCCTTAGGCTCACACTCAAAACTATATAAGAATTTTCTAATAGCTCACTCTCAACCCAATACTTTGTGTTTTCAAGGCTAACACTTAGCCCTTTGAGCTAGCAATACTTTTACAACAACCAAATAATAACAATTGAAAGGTAAAGGCTTTGAGAATTAAAACTGCAAGAGTTTGGCTTAAATGGGAGTTGTTGGATCATTATGAGGGTCTTTAAAGGGGAATTTATAGCTTCTTCCCTCCAAATTCCTGTTACAAAGAAATACCAAAAAGGATCCTCAAAACAGCCACAAAATCTTACATTAAATGCTCTGTCAGAGCTAGGTCGTGGTCGCTAAGCCTTTTTCACAATCACGACTCCCTTTTTCCAGTTTGAGACCAATATATAATAGTCACGATCTTCATAATCCACAATAGCTAGATCACACATGGCATCGTCTCGTTGGTTCTTTGACTATCCATTAAAAGCTTGGAATTCTATATAAATTTCACGATCGCGACTATCAATTCATGGTCGCGAATAAAGGATTGCACTCTTGGTCGCGATCGTGATGTGTGTCAAGGCTTAAAATTGAACTATGTTGCCTTATAATCATCTTGGTTGCAATATGATGGTCGTAGTCACGATTTAGTGGTTGTGGTCACGATTCTAGCATAATGGTCGCGACTCAAAAGCAAATTTCTATACTTTGGGAGATTTTGAGTTTTTTTGAAATCCAGTCTATCAAACATGTTCTAATATGCAAAATAGACACTAAAATAATCATTATATAGCTTTCAATTTGATTGGCAATATCAAAATAGAGATTAACTAAGTTTTAAAATAACTTAAGTCAACAATCTCCTCCTTTTTTATTTTGACAATCAAATTGAATTTAAATATAAAATAATTTAAAATTAAATTGAATTGAGAATACTCCCCCTCAGTTGATGCAAGATAAACATAGAATTTTTGAAATTTTGAATCCTTAAACATAAATATTTCTCCCCCTTAACATAATCTCCCCTTTTTCTTTTAACATATTTATTTTATATTTAAGTTCTTAAAATGTTCTCCCCCTTTGGCAATATCAAAAAGCAATATCAAAAGTTAAACAAGAGAAAATTGAAGAAAATATATAATTGCATTCATTTGAAGTTGGATAATGCCACATGACAATGCATGAAAAGCATAAGGAAGAAATTTAAAACAAAGTAAGAGAAAAAAATTTGAAAAAAAAAATTAAGAAGCATCTCCTCCATCTTTGGGTTCCTCTTTTTCTTCATGTGTCTCCTCCTCTTCCTCACTAAATTGCTAATCTTAGAGGTTGTATTGAGGGAGACCCATATGACCTTGCATATCAAATATGTCTTGGTGAATGTGGTCTAAAAGAGATAGTCTCCTCAAGACTTTTTGAAGAAGTCTATTGGTAGTCTCCTCAAGACTTTTCAAAGAAGTCTATTGGTCTCATCTTGAGGTTGAGATGGAGGGACAATGGGTGCTATTTGGGGTTCTTCTTCTTGAGCTTGATTAGGTTCACCTATTACAACTCTTGATCTTTTCCTAGTTCTTTCTTGGATCCCAACATCTCTAAAAAATATATTCATATTCCTTTCTTTTTCTTTCAATGCCTTTGCATTGATCATGTATTGGAAATCTATAAGGGATTTTTTAATTGGTTTTTGGAGAATAGCTTTATTGGGTGGAGTAAGAGCCCCCACATGCTTGGCTATTATGGTGATATAAGAAGAGAGAATAATTGCACCTTTTTTGGTGGAGGAGAGATGGAAAAAATGATCAACAAGGAATTGAGCAGTTTGGATGCTCTTTCCTTTCACAAGATAGTAAAGAAAGAAAAGATCTCTTTGGGAGACTTTCTCATTACCATCTCTTCTAGCATTTATGGTTAGGGTGACAATCCTATGGAGAATCTAAATGGAAAGTGTTTTGATGTGTTTAGCAAGGGAGGATTTTGGATTGAATTTTGGTTCAATGGAAATTTCAGTCTAAAAAGAGTTGAGTTCAAGGGAGAAATCATTGATGGTGTAGGCTCCTTTGGGTTAAAGCCCAAATATATTGGCAAGATCTTGGAGTGAAAGCTCATAGAGTTTGCCAAAGAAGTGAAAATCGATAGCATAATGGCCATGGGTAGGTTGAAGCTTTTTGTATACAACTAAGGTGGCAAGAAATTCCCTAGTTAACTCATCATACCCCTCATTATCAACAAAAACAAATTGCGCCCACTCTAGATTTTTAAGGTAGCCAATAATGCTATCCTCAATACCTAAGGTTTTAAGACAAACAAGGCTTGGTATTTTAGTGGGTAAAATGGTTTTGTCTTAGATTCTAAGGAAATTTTGTTTTTCTTCTTTTGTAATTCCCCTTATAAGTTCAAGAGGAGAAGGTTGTTGAGAGGTTTAGACTTCTTTCCCTTTTCTAGATGGTCTTCTTGAAGCCATTGATGGAGAAGTGTTTAAAAAGAAAGGAAGAAAAGCTTTAGGATGAGAGGAGAGTTGGAGAACAGTAGAATTTTAGATAAAAAATAGAGAATGAGTAAAACTGGAATAGTAGGGTATTTATAGGCAAAAATAGGCTAAAAATGGTCATAAAATGGCTATATTTACATTAAATTCAATTTTGCCCATTGAAAAACAACTATATTTCAAAAGTTGTCAAACCTTGAATCGCGATCGCGAATTTTGAAAATTTCAAAAGTCACGTTTGCAATTTACAAATCGCGAGCAAGACTAAGGGTGCTAAAAGGTAACGGCTAAAGTTTTAAATTTTGCGACCGCAATTTACTTGTAGCGACCACAAATTTTAAAAAATCAGAAATTTTTGAAAAAATTTGATGAAGGATATGTGCAATACAATTGGCATTATAACTCAAGGTCAAGATAAATGCAATTATACATTTCATACACTAAGATATCAGCAAGTCATTGAAAAGAAATTCAAGCAATTGTAGTCAAATATACCAAAAATCAACCATAAAGCAACCAACATGGAACCAAAATACATAAGGTAAAAAATATCTAAATTTAATTGACTTAAGAGTCACCTCAATTCAAGATTTTAACAGAGTAAAAATATGAAGGATAAATGTCATAACATGCATAAAATCTTGATGCAAATGAATTTTTTTTTTTAATTTTTTAAAATCTAAGGCAATGAGCTCCCATCAAGCATGCCAATTTCCCTTTTTATGAAATTTAATCTTTCTTCATTAAGGGGTTTTGTGAAAATATTAGCAAGTTGCTTAGTTGTATCAATAAACTCCAATACAGCATCACCATTTTGCACATGATCTCTTAAGAAATGATGCCTAATGTCTATATACTTACTCCTAGAATGTTGGATAGGATTTTTGGAAAGATTTATGGCACTTTTGTTATCACATTTGATGGGAATGTGATCAATCACTTGACCATAGTCCTTGAGTTGTTGTTTCATCCAAAAAACTTGAGTTCAACAACAACCCGTTGCCATATATTCCGCTTTGGCGGTGGACAAAGCTACCAAAATTTGTTTCTTACTAAACCATGAAACTAAAGATTCACCAAGAAAATGACAAGTTCCAAAAGTGCTTTTTCTATCAAGCAAACTACCGGCATAATCTGCATCCGAAAATCCAATTATTGTAAAAGATGAATTTCTAGGATACCAAAACTCTAAATGCAATGTGCCATATAAATACTTTAAAATTCTTTTAACTGCATGTAAATGAGATTAGGTAAGGTAACCAATCACTATACACTATATCGGGTAAACACTATACATTATATTGGGTCTAAATGCGGTAAGGTAAAGAAGGGAACCAATCACACCTCAATATTTCTTCTCATTTATAGGCTTACCCTTTTCATCTTTGTCAAGCTTAGTTGATGTGCTCATTGGAGTCTTGTTATTTTTGCAACCATCCATGCCAAACTTCTTGAGAAGCTCTCTTATATATTTGGATTGGTTGATGAAGATACCATCTTTGCATTACTTGATTTGTAGTCCTAGGAAAAACTTGAGCTCACCCATCATGCTCATCTCAAATTCCCTAGTCATACACTTGGCAAATTCTTCACAAAGATGTTCATTAGTAGCACCCAATACAATATCATTAACATAAATTTGAATAATTAAAGTGTCATTGTTGTGCCATTTTATAAAAAGTATTGTGTCAACTTTGCCCTTAACAAAATCATTTTTCAAAAGAAATGTACTCAGCCTTTCATACCAAGCTCTAGGAGCTTGTTTCAAACCATACAAGGCCTTAGCTAATTTAAAAACATGATTAAGAAGTTCATGATTTTCAAAACTGGGGGTTTGCTCAACATAAAATTCCTCCTTAATAAATCCACTTAGAGAAGCACTTTTACCATCCATTTGAAAAAGTTTAAAATCCATATGACATGCATAAGCAAGCAAAATTCTAATAGCCTCTAATCTTACTACTAGAGCATAAGTTTCATCATAATCAATGCCTTCCTCTTGGTTATACCCTTTAGCAAACAATCTAGCCTTATTCCTAGTGATGAAACCATGTTTATCTAACTTATTTCTATAAACCCATTTACATCCAATAATGGGATGATCTTTAGGTCTAGGAAGAAGTTCCTAAACTTTGTTTCTCTCAAATTGATTAAGTTCCTCTTGTATAATCACCCAACTCTCATCATTAAGAGCCTCATCAATGGTCTTTGGGTCAATTTGAGAAAAAAAGCAAAATTATTATCTAAGGCTTTATAATGAGATCTAGTACTTACACCCTTAGATGGATCACCTATGATTTGCTCCTTGGGGTGATTCTTGGGGTATCTCCACTCCTTAGGAAGTTCTTGAACATCTTCCTCTTGTGGATTTGATTGATCCCTATGATCTTGTTGGTTTTCCACTTAGTCTTCAACTTCCTTTGGAGTCTCATCTTGATCCAATCCAAGCTTTTCAAATTCACTTACAAGATCATCAAGAACACTACCTTTCCCAAGATCAAGTTTACTAGATTCATCAAATACAACATCCATAGAATCTTCAATTACTAGAGTCTTTTTGTTAAAGACTCTATAAGCTTTACTAGTGGTGGAATATCCTAAGAAAATGCCTTCATCAGTTTTAGAAGCAAATTTTTCAAGGTTATCCTTGGTATTTAATATGTAGCACTTGCAATCAAAAACTCTTAGATATGAAATCTTGGGTTTTCTTCCATTCCATAACTCATAAGAGGTTTTATTCAAAATTGGTCTTTTAAAAACTCTACTGAAATGTAACATGATGTATTAATGGCTTCCACCCAAAAATAAGTTGGTAAACCATATTCATTAAGCATGGTTCTAGCCATTTCAATCAAGGTTCTATTTTTCCTTTCTACAACACCATTTTGTTGTGGTGTTCTAGGAGAGGAAAAATTATGTCAAATTCCATGTTCAATGCAAAAATTTTCAAAAAATTCATTTTCGAATTCTTTTCCATCACTTCTAATTTGGAAATGAAATAGCCTTTCTCATTTTAAACTCTCTTTGCAAAACTTTTAAATGCATCAAAAGCATTGCTCTTATGAGTCAAGAAACTAACCCAAGTAAACCTAGAGTAGTCATCAACAAGCACATAGGCATACATTTTTTCATCTAAACTAGCAACTCTACTAGGTCCAAACAAATCCATATGAATAAGTTGAAGGGGTCTAGAAGTACTTATAATATTTTTTGATTTGTAAGATGATTTGTGTTGGTTTCCCATTTGACAAGGTCCACATGTCTTGTCCATTAAGAATTTGATCTTTGGAAGTCCTTTAATAAGCTCATCCTTGCAAAGACTATGAAGAAGCTCTATGCTTGCATGTCCAATCCTTCTATGTCAAAGCCAAGATTCATTGCTAATAGACATGAAACACTTGACATCTTGGTTAGCCAAATCATTTAAGTCAATCATGTAGGTATTGCCCTCCCTTTCACCCTTAAACACTATATTATCATTAGCTAAAGTGGTGATAATGCATGCTTTAAAGTCAAAGGTGACTTTATTACCCCTATCACATAATTGACTTACACTAAGTAAGTTAAATTTTAAACCATCAATTAAAAGAACATTTTCAACAAGAGAAAGATTATCCTTACCAATGGTACCAATGCCAACTATCTTACCTTTGGCATTGTTACCAAATGTGATGTTCCCACCTCTCTTTTCTTTCAAATTGTGAAGAGGCTTGCATTTCCAGTCATGTGTCTTGAACATCTACTATCTACATGCCATTTATTCTCTTTGGTAGTGGATTTGAGACACACCTACAAGAAAAGATTAATCATCTTGTTTTATGTACCCAAATATACTTGGGTCCTTAGGGGTTAGCCTTGGAAGGGTCCTCAAGCTTGAGTTGAGCCTTCCTTATACAACAAAATACATTTATATGACCATCTTTCATATAATAATGGCACTTAAGTTTAGACTTGAAGGCTTTCTTAGCGATTTTGTCAAAAAAATTAGGTCTTTTCACAACATTATGACACGAATGCATATAAAGACAAGTATTATGTTGTATTGTAGATGTCTTTGAGTATGCCTTTTTTGATACATGAATGCACGGTTAACTCTTTGAGGCTTCGCTCTTGAGTCTAATGTAACCTTTTGAGTCCTTTTGGGACTTGGAGGTTTAGTGTGTGTTTTCACTTCCTTGTGAATTACCTCAATGCTAGAGGTTTGAGGAGTTGTAGCCTTTATGAACATAGTGGGAGAGGATATGGATGGAGATGAGCTATCAAAGCCCAGACCATGTCTCACAAGGGGTGGCCTTTGTGATATAATAAGAGTATCCAAGGCTTATTTTCCTTTATGAAATTTTGAGATTGAGTTTCTTAATTCTTCAATCTCAATTTTTAAAGCATTGTTTTCTTTATATAAAGAATTGAAAAAGGAGATTTTAGAAGTGATTTCCTCCAATGAGCTTTTTAAGATAACATTGGAGGTTTTCAAGCTTAAAATAAGTTTTTCTAATTCTTTAAAATTCTCCTCCAACTTAAAATGCTTTTCCTTAAAAAATTTTATTTTTGATTTATGCTTTTTGCATTTAAATTCATAGCTTTAGTTAGCTCATCTGCATCATGCATATCATCATCAACATCATCACAAGATTGAGAGTTAGAGCTTACCTTATTTGATGAGTCCTCTAAGGCCATGAAACATAAGTTTGCAACATCCTCTTCCTCTTCATCACTTGAGGAGTCATTATCCCATGTTGCTTTGAAACCCTTCTTCTTTTTCTCCTTATCCCATTTCTTTTTCTTCTTGATGTTGGGACATTCTGTTTTTATATGACCTTGCTTGCCAAATTCATAGCAAGTAATGTCATTCTTCTTTTCTTTATTTGAGTTTGAGTTGTAATTTGATGATGATCTTCTAAAAGGCTTCTTTTCTTTCTTTTTTCTCTTGATGATGTCCTTGACCCTTTTTGAGAGCATAACAAGTTCTTCATCATCATCATCTTCACTATCCTTCAATTCACTTGAGCTCTCACATTCCTTTTTGCTTTTGAAGGAGGATTTGAGAGCTAAGGATTTTTTTTTTCTCCTTCTCTTGATTCTCTTCCTTCTCTATCAATAGAGAAATTTCTTTGGTAAGGAGTTTTCCAATGAGGACATCAGTAAGAACCTTTCTAAGATCATCATTAGCTTCTTTTATGCTAGCAATTCTAGCTTTATAGTCTTTCTTTGGGAGAGTTTTGAGAATCTTATAGTTTATATCATTCAAGGTGTATACTTTGCCCAATTTCTTCATATTGGTGACAAGGGCTAGAAGCTTATTTGTCATATCAGTGATGCTTTCATTGGGTTTCATCTTTAAGAGTTCATATTCAGTTGTATACTACTGAATCTTTTTCTCCTTGACTTGCTTAGTTCCTTCATGGTAGTTTTCTAAAGATTTCCAAATGCTAAATGCACTTGAACAATGTTGAACTCTACCACATTCTTCTCTTAAGAGTGAACTAAGAGGAATTGCCATGGCTTTCTTATTTTTCCCATTAGCTTTTCTTTGTGCATCCACCCCTTCTTCTCTAAGAACTAACTCTTCAACATCATCAACTTTTCTTAATGGAGGTTTCCATTCTTTGATTATGCAATTCCATACATCAATGACATCACTATTAAGATATACCTCCATTCTATATTTCTAATAAGCATAATCGATACCATCGAAGTGCGGCTTAAGGTGATGCGTCCCTTCATTGGCCATTTTGATCTTTTCTCACACAATTAAGTTTGAAGAATGAGACCAAAGCTCCGACACCATTTGTTTGCCCTTATGCACCAAGAAGGGGCATTGAATTGGTGGGAAATTAAAAAAATTATATAGAAAGAGATAGGGAAAGAGAATAAACACAATCGATTTTATAGTGATTTAGGTTTTAATGAACCCTACATCCACTCCCCAATCTCAATTGGGTATTCTACTACTAATTAATACTTACACGGAGTTTCAAGCTCACTCCAAACTTACAATGTGTTTCAATGGCTCACACACAACTCTTAAAAGTGTTTCCCTTAGGCTCACACTCAAACCTATATAAGAGTTTTCTAACGGCTCACTCTTAACCCAATACTTTGTGTTTTTAAGGCTAACACTCAACCCTTTAAGCTACCAATGCTTTTGCAACAACCAAATAATAACAATTGAAAGGTAAAGGCTTTGAGAATTAAAATTGCAACAGTTTGGCTTAAATGAGAGTTGCTAGATCATTATGAGGGTCCTTAGAGGGGGTATTTATAGCTCCTTCCCTCTAAATTTCTGTTACAAAGAAATACCAAAAAATAGCCACAAAATCTTGCATTAAATACACTGTCAGAGTTAGGTCGCGGTTGCTAAGACTTTTTCGTGATCGCGACTCCCTTTTCATGGTCGAGACTAATATATAGTGGTCACGATCTTCATAATCCATAATGGCTCGATCACACATGACATCGTCCCATTAGTTCTTCAACTATCCATTGGAAGCTTAGAATTCTATATAAATTTCACGATCGCGACTATCAATTCATGGTCACGAATAAAGGATCACGCCCTTGGTCATGGTCGCGACTAAGGTCGTGATTCATTCTATGTCTTGAGGCTTAAATTTGAACTATGTTGCCTTCTAATCATCTTGGTCATGATATGATGGTCATGGTCGCGATTTAGTGGTCGCAGTTTGTGAGGTCTCGCTAGAGCACCGGTCCGATCCGTCGAGAGATCGAAATGCTCTTCGGGAGAAACTCCACAATTGGAACTCGCTGTGAGTTTGAAAAATTGATTTTTGTAATGTGACAGTTGAAAAGTGAGTCGCCACTTTAATTTATTTATTTTAATTGGGAAAATTAAAGAAAACCCAACATGATTGACTCCAAAATTTGATTTATCCCAATGGAAAAGTGCACCAATCCGCGAGTGACCAAGGAGGGCTCGAGGATCAGGTTTTGGTAATTACACAATTAAGAAAATGTTATTTTCTTTAGTTTGGCTAAAAATGCAAAATAATTCTTAAAAATGAATTTTTGTATATGCATGAACAGGAATATAATGATGAATGAACAAATATATATATATATGATGTGATGGAATGACAATAACAAATAAATATGCAAAATAAATCCTACTTAATTATTACAATTTTAAAACAAATGAAATAAGGAGGATCTTTCCTCTAGCCCTTATGGGTACTAGGAAAAGCACACATTCCCCCAAATAAACTAAAATAAAAAATCATAAAGAAAAGATTAATACAAATAAATTAAAATAAAAAAGGACTAAATATTGATAAAAAGATTTTTGGAGTTGATGCCCTTCAAAATGGCAGCTTGCGTATCCTATCGAATAGGAATCAAACCCCACGCAGTTCTCCCTTTTTGCGAAGGAGGGGTTTTAAAAATGTGTTGGTTTGCTTATTAACTTAATTCTGATTCTTAAATTTATAAGTTTTAGATCTTTTCAGTTTTAGACTTAAAGAGAATTCTAGATCTGAATTTAGAAATTTAAAATAGGAAAGGGATTATACCTTTGTTTTTCTTGGCTTTCGAACGAACGAAACTAGTTTTGCTCCGGATCTCAACTCCACCTTGAATTCAAAGGAAGCTTGGAATCTGGATCTAGAAGCAGCAAATGTGTGAGTATAAGAATGAAAATATGCTTTGAAATATGCCTCAACTGCTTTGAAAACTCTTGAATTGCTTTAGAATGCCTTGGAAGTCATGCCAAATGAGGCTGGAGGAAGCTCCTATTTATAGAGCTGCCAGAGGAGGAGCTAGAGGTACAAACGGCGGCGTCGGCGGCAGGGGCGGCACGGCCGATGCGCTGGCCATCTGGGCAGCACAGAAGGTGTGCCGCCAGACTGCCGACATCCTATTGATGCCACGCACGGTGGCACAGCTATGACTCTAGAGGCATGAAAAGAAGGCGGCACGACAAACGTGCCTCCCAGATGACAGTGCGGCACTCACGCGGTTTAATCTGTTTATGTCTGTTTCAGGCCCATTTCAGCTCCAATTCAAGCTTTGTTTGATTCTGTGGGTTCATAACTGAAAAACAGTCCACTTGAGGTGCATTTTTGAGGGTTCACAACTGCCCCCTTATCTGATTTGGCCAGACAGGGGATGAATCTAATAAGTGTGAACCAAGAGGCTTAGGATGCCATTTCGAGAATTCTGAACGTCCCTTTCAGTATTGGGATTTATGCAAGAGCTTCATGTCTGATTTCTGGCTATTTTGGTTCTGTTTGGATTGTTTTCTAATTTTCAAGCTATTTTTGAATTTTTAGTTTTTCTGCAATTTTCAGGAGATTTTGAACTCCAATCAAGACCCCGTATATTTTTGGAGATGGATAAAAATCACGTGGATTCACTACTTCAGACGGCACTGAATTTCGATTTAAAATGAGCTTGTTATGGCAAAACCACGTGAACTGGATTTGCGAATCAAAAAAGTGAAAAAGATGTTATGATGGGGGGCCCACCTCTACTTCTATATAAAGCTTAACTTCCTTCACTCTTTCTCATAAATTCATTTTCACTCTCTCTCTTCTCTTCTCTTTCTCTCTCTCTAGCTTTTACTTTTCTTCTCTCAAATTTTCCTCTCTCTTTTTTACTTTCTCCTTATGGATATCTTCAATCAGTCAGCGGCGGGTGCTCAGGATCCAAAGATATTACTAAAGGAGCCAAATCAGCAAGTCAGCTTCACTGGATCTCTTCAGGTATGCTTTCCTTTTCCTGCACAGTCAGTAAGAATTTTGATAATTTATTGAAAATAGCCTTTTTTTTTTAGTAATTTTTTTTTACTTTAATAATTACAGAGAACAAATTTAAGGCCCAAGCGTGGCCATAGTGTCATTGAGCTAGTCCGCATTTATTTGACTAATCAGGAGGCTGTCCGTCTGCGTCTTGAGCCATCTGGACTGCTCGGGTGGCTGGAGCTGGATATTAAGCAGTCGGTTAATACCATTATAGTCCGGGCACTAGCAAAGCATTGGTGGGATACTACAAACACATTCCATCTTGCCTATAGTGAGATGACAGTCACTCCCTTCGAGTGGAGCATGCTTACTGGTATGCATTTCAGATCTCGTCCTCTCAAATTTTATTCTTCATGGATCGAGCGCTCTTCTGTAGAGATGACTACTCTAATTGGGGCTGATCCCCCTCGTGGGAGCCTGAATGTCTCACATTCTTGGCTTCATCAGGCTTTGATGACTATGGGTCAGGCTCCTAGTCAGTATGGTGTCAATCAGGGTGTTAGACTTTGCGCCTTGATTATCTTAAGCTGTACTTTTCTGCATAACAACAAGGACTGCATTAATCTAAATATCCTACAATCCTTGGAGAACCTGGATGAGATTAGAGAGTTTGACTGGGGAGGTGCTAGACTTTGTGCTATGTATTATGAGCTGTGCAGCATTTCTCGTGGCATGCTTTGCGGTCATGGTGGTACCTCCATTGTGCTCGAGGTGAGTATTACACTTTAGTATTTTATTGTCTGATACTCTGCCTAATGACTGACAAAATTTTGTTTCCTGCAATACTAGGTTTATGAGCATTTTTCGATGCTGGCTCCACACTGAGAGAGCCTAATGCTATTGATCCCCCTTATGAACGCATTTGGAGGGCGTCCAACAGACCTTCCTTCATGACGCAGCAATTTGATCAGTGCAGACAGATCTTTGCTACTATGACTGCAGACCAGGTATTTCTTCGTTGATCTTAACCTGAATCTAACTATTTTATCTTCTACTGCTGCATATTGCAATCTGTTTGCAGGTGAGATGCTCGCCATTTATCAGGTTCATGGAGTGGATCCCTGACCGGATCAGGCCTAGCATGGACTTGGCCTCTTGTCGACTCTTACTCCGCTGTGAGTCCTTGAGGATGTTCTATTTGGGAGAGAGGGTAAGGGCACAGGTTACAGGAGAGAGAGTTGTGCCACTGCCTCCTTCGGCAGATATGAGGTTTGGGCTAGCCATCCTAGGAGAGGATGATTGGGCTACTGGAGTTTCCTGTATGGATTTCCTGTTGCCTAATCTGGACTATGATGAGTTCTGCGAGGCATCCCTGATGCGGGGGATACCTCCCTTGGATAGATTGCGAGGACCATCACATAGGAGATCTAGTTCAGCGTCTTCCCGAGGTCCTCCATTTCGGCTCTAACTTTTGCCTAAGCCGCCCTTTTGGGTTTTCGACTTAGTGAGCTTCTTATTTTTTTCATTTTGTATATTTTTTGTGACATAATTAAAAGCCGAGTGAATGTGAAAGTGAAGAGTTTTATTGATGAATTGGACCGAACCCACATAGGCTGCCTACGTATCTCCTTATAATGATTTATGATTTTTATTCTTTTTTCCTCTTTATGGAGAATCAGGTCAAAGTAGTTCTAACTTTGAGGAAAAGAATGTGAATGCTGATCATGATTTTACAATGCTTGCAAATGCTATGCATGAGTTACAACGATGCTTTATGCAAAGTATCTCTTGAGTTAATCCAGGTTGCACGGGCTAGCAAATTCTATGCCATCCAAATCTGTCAGGATTGCAGCTCCTCCGGATAAGATCTTCTTGATCAGAAATGGACCACTGTAGTTTGGTTTGAATTTTCCCCTTGGATCATAAACAGGTGCCCTTATTTCTTTCAAAACAAGGTGACCCTCTTGCAATCCTCTGTCCCTGACTCTCTTACCGAAATGTCGAGCCAATTTCTGTTGATAACCTTGCATCTGATATAAGGCATCCATTCTCTTTTCGTCGATGGCTAGGAGTTGATTATGGTAACCTTTTGCCCATTCCACTTTGTCCAACTGGCTTTCCCTCAGAATGTGAGCTGACTTGATTTCTACCTCGATTGGTAGGACGGCTTCCATCCCATATACCAAAGAGTAAGGTGTAGCACCAGTTGGAGTACGTACTATTGTTCTATATCCCTATAAGGCATATGGCAAATGCAGGTGCCAATCTTTATGGTTGTCAGCCATCTTTTGCAATATACTTTTCAGAGTCTTGTTTGTGGCTTCAACTACGCCATTTGTTTGAGGTCTGTACGGATAAGACTTATGGTGTTGAATTTTCTCCTTCTTTAAAAGCAGAGCAACCTCCTTTTAGAAGTGAGATCCATTATCAGTAATGATCTCAAAAGGGACCCCGTACCTATAAAGGATGTTGGTATGAATAAACTGGGCTACTCATTTGGAGTCCAATACCTAGTAAGGTGCAGCTTTAACCCATTTAGAGAAATAGTCAATAGCCACTAGAATGAACTCATGTTTACCGAAAGACTTCGGGCTTATCTTGCCAATGACGTCCAAGCCCCAAGTTGCAAATGGCCATGGCGTGGTGATAGGAGATAGAGGTATAGGAGGTTTCTTCTAAAGTTTAGCGTAGATCTGACATTTATGACACTTCTATACATATCTTGCGCAATCTTGATTCATGGTAAGCTAGAAGTAACCCTGATTTATGATCTTGCAGGCTAGAGCAATTCTGTTCATATGTGGACCTTTGTTGCCACCATGCATCTGTTTCATGATCTATTGGGCTTCTGCTTCAGTGACACATCTCAGATGGATGTTATCCCAAGTCCACTTATAGAGTACTTCCCCATTTGGAATGAAACTCTTGGACAACTGTCTTAAAGTCCTCTTTTCTATTTTAGAGGCTCCTTCAGGATAGAGTCCATTCTTGATGTAGTTGAAGATGTCTCAAAATCATGGTTTGCTGTCAGCCGCTTGGATATTCAGACAATGAGCTACACAGCCTGACTCATGCTTAACTTCAATTGTAACTAGTCTGATTATGAAGCCGTCACTTATATCAAGCATTGAAGCAAGTGTTGCTAAAGCATCAGCAAATCTGTTCTTCATCCTTAGAAGATAATGGAAAGACAGTTTATGAAAGCTGGCTGCTAGTTCATTCAGGCGTCTATAGTAAGAAACCAAAGGCTCTTATTTGATCTTCCACTTTCCCAAGGCTTAGGAGACTATCATATTTGAATCCCCATAAATCTCAAGGTATTTGATTCTGAGCCTTATTGCTGCCTCAAGACCACAAATGCATGCCTCATACTCTGCTTCATTATTTGTCACCTCGAAGTTCAACTTGATGGCGATGGGTAAGTTTTCTCCATTTGGTGTAATGAACACGATATCGGCACCATACCCTTTGTTGTTAGATGCCCCATCAAAGTAAAGCTTCCAAACTTCAGTGTCAATTGTCAGGATGTCTTCATCAGGAAATTCAAGTTCAACCCAATGATCATCTATCGGAGCTGCAGCTAACTGATCAGCTACTATGCTACCCTTTACTGCTTTTCGCTGCACATATTTCAGATCATATGCAGCTAATACAGCCATCCACCTTGCCATCTTATTGTCAAGAACTGGCTTCTCCATAAGGAATTTCAAAGGGCTCTTATCAGCAAGAACATGAGTTGTAAAGGAGCAAAGGTAGTGCTGCAGCTTATGGCAGACTCATACTAAAGCAAGACACAACTTTTCTGTAAAACTGTGCTTAAGCTCATGAGATAGCATCCTTTTACTTAGGTAATAGATTGCATTCTCCTTGCTGGAGTCAGGAGCATTTTGGGAAAGCATTGCCCCCATTGCTTCATCGGTTACCGATAGATAAAGCAACAAGAGTTTTCCAAACCTTAGTGGCTGTAGCACTGGTGGGTTTAGTAAGTACTGCTTGATCTGGTCAAAAGCTCTTTGACAGTCATCATTCCACTGCTTGGAGGCTCCTTTTCTGAGTAGTTTGAAGATGGGACCACATACATCAGCCAATTGATTGATGAATAAACTAATGTATTGTAGTCGTCTAAGGAAACCTCTGATCTCCTTTTCTATTTTTGGAGGTGGCATTTCCAGAATTGCCTTCGACTTAGCAGGATCCACTTCTATACCCTTCTTGCTGACCATGTGACCTAGGAATACTCCAGATAAGGCTCCAAAGACACATTTGGCAGGATTGAGCTTAAGATTGTACTAGCGAAATCTAAAGAAGAATCGCCTTAATGCCTCTGAATGTTCTTCAACAGTGGTGCCTTTGATTACCATGTCATCCACATAAACTTCAATTTCTTTATGCATCATGTCATGGAAAATGGTAGTTGCCATCCTCTAGTAGGTTTCTCCAGAATTTTTAAGCCTAAATGGCATGACTCGGTAGTAATAGGTGCTCCATTCAGTAATGAATATTGTCTTCTCTTTGTCAGGAGAATGAACTATGATATGATTATACCCCACTGCCAAATCGGTTAAGGAAACCAATTCAGAACCTGCCATGCGGTCTACCAACAAATCAATGTAAGGTAAGGGAAAATCATCCTTGGGACAGGCTTTATTCAAATCCCTGTAATCCACACACATTCTGACTTTACCATCCTTCTTGGGAACTGGCACAATGTTAGCCAGCCAGGATGGATAGTTGATGGGCTCAATGAAGTTGTGATCCAGCAGCTTGGCAATTTCCTCTTTAATTGGTAAAGACCATTCTGTCTTGAGTCTTCTCAATTTCTATTTGACAAGCTTAGCACCTGGATAAACCAGAATTCTGTGAACTGCTATGCTTGGATTCAACCCCGTCATGTCTTTCGGTTGCCATGCAAAACAGTCTTGAAATTCTCTGATCATCTTTTCAATGTGATCTCTGTTTATGCATGCAGATGCAATGTATGTAATATTTTGTATGTCATGAGTGCCAGCATTGATGGGCTCTTTAATTGTGTCATCTTTTATTTCATTTATTTCATTTTTACTTGATGTCTCATTTAAGTCAGATTTAAAAGTTGGAACATCAAAGAAAAATGGAGACACAGAGTCGTAAGAGGAAAATTTATGATTTTTATTGATTTTGAGTGGGGATATGTCCCAATTTACATCAAACCAAAAAGTGAGACCCTCAAGGTCAATTACATCATCAACAGAAGAAATAGAAGAGATAGACTCAGATTCAGAAGATGAGTCTATCTCATACTGGGACTCTGACTCAGGTATGGATTCTGGTTCAGACTCTAGTTCAGATGGATAGAAGGGGCTCTCCTCAAAGGACTAATTTTGCAGCTCGGTCTCGGTGGGCTGGATTAAGGTGGAAGGGTCAGTTTTCTCCTCCTCAACAATAAGCATGGATACCTCATCAAAGAGACTAGCCTCCATGTTCTCTTCCCAATCTTGACTGAGCATGTAGATTGGTTCATAATCTTCTATCTCAAGCTTGACATCCGAAAAGATTTCAAATCCAGGAATCAGTTTTCTAGTAATAGGACAGACCCAAGGCTCAAGAAAGTTACAGTAAGGAACTGTGTCACCTTCCTTTACAAAGTAGCTATTTAGAGTTTTGAAGTAAGAGCGCATGGGCCAGTCATAAACCTCACCTCTCTTAAGGGCAGCTATTCGGTCTTTGGCCCGATTTTCCATTTCTTCCAAATCTGCATCAGTGGGCTCATATCCTAGCCCAAATGGTGGTGTTGCCATTGGATAGTCCAGGAAAGACTTCAAGCCCTGTTAGCTTCTTCCCAAACCTAGACTAGGAAAGTAATTCATTTTGCGGAGCATGTTAGCAACAGCAATATTCCCAAAGGGGTCAAAATCAAAGGGAACGAATTCTTTACCCTCTTCACCCTCAATGTACTGTATGAAAGAGAAACCTAAAAGTGGATAGGAGGATAGCTCAGGCTGAATCTCAAGAATAGGAACAGATCTTAGAATGTCTGGTCTTTCATGCATGTCCCCTTTTACAGTCACAACCCCATTTTTGAAAGGGAACTTGACCTTCTAGTGTAGGGAAGAAGGGAGAGCCTTTGCTTGGTGGATCCAGGGCCTCCCCAATAATAGGTTAAAGCAAGAAGGTACATCAATCACTTGGAATGGTATGTTGAAAGATGTTAGCCCAATAGTTACATCAATGAGGGCTACTCCAAGGACCTTCCTCTTGGTATTATCATACACCCTTACAATCTGATCTGAAGGGGTAAAATCAGTAACCTCCAATCCTAAGCAGCTTGCCATATTCAGAGGGCACACATTTAGAGTTGAACCATTATCAATAAGAACCATTGGCACAGTCTTCCCCGTGTAACCACTATGATGTAGAGGGCATTATTATGGTTGGGATCTTCTTCTGGAATGTCAGTTTCTCCAAAAGTGATAGATACCCCTTTAGCAGCAGAGGTAATAGAAGCCATAAGGTTTTCTAGTGTGATGTCAATTGGAGCTTGACATTGATTCAGCGCCTTGCACAGAGCTTGGCGGTAAGGATATGAAGATTGGATCAAACTCCAAATTAAAATGTTGGCTTGTGTCTTCTTGAGTTGTCTAAGAATGGGATCTTCGTCTGGTTCAAGAATCCCTTTCAATTTGTCAGCAGGTGCAGAAATGGGTTAGGTAGGTTGTGTGTTTGGGGTTGGTTAGTTCTGGATAACTCTGCCATTTCTGGTGATGGCATCAATCTCCTCAACTAGGTTAGTGAGGTCCAGGACACAACAATAAATGGGATTTGACTCTATCAAGGAGACGGGGTCAACTCCCTCATAATTATTTATAGCATTGACTGTGTGGTTGGGCAAAGGGTTGGTGTTGATGTTAGGTTGGGCTTTTGGAGGAATCAGGTCATTAGAGTCAATGAGGTCCTGAATTCTGTGTCTAAGGGCCTTGCACGCATCTGTTTTGTGCCCAGGTCCTTGATGGTAATCACACCTCTCATGTGGGTTGTAATTTTTGGGAAGTGGGTTGGGAATTGTTTTTAGCTCCAAAAGTTTTACCATATTTCCCTCAAGCAGCTTTTTTAAGATGATACTCATAAGCACACCTCCAAGATCAGAAAACTGCCTCCTTTCAATCCAGATAGGCTTCTTAATAGTCATAGTATTAACTTCCCCCCCTTTCTGATTCATTGAGGAAGTGACATTACCCTGATGAGCGGGCTTCTTATACCTTGACCCTGATGCAGTGTCTTCTTTGATCTAACCACTCTGAATCAAATCTTCAATTTTTGAAGCAGTGGCAATTAGGGCCTTGAAGGAAGGCAAGTACTGAGTTTGTAGCCTTTCTTGGTAAACTAGCAAGAGATTCTTGACAATTATGTCAATTTGCTCATTTTCAGGAGGTCGATTTACCATATGAGAAGCCTTCTTCCTCCACCTCGTAAGGAATGAGGAGAAGGATTCCTTAGCATTTTTCTTAGTGGTCTCGAGGTCTCTTCTGGTTACATCAACCTCGATGTTGTAGTGATACTGTTGAACAAAAATATTGCAAATGTCATCCCAGGTCTATTTCTTGGCGACATCTAAGTCCATAAACCACTTTACAGCTGTTCCGGTCAATGATTGTTGAAATAATTAGGCTAGAAGTTGATTATCCACACCCAATGGATGCATAGCTCCCACATAGACTTTGAGATAAGTCTTGGGGCAGGTAGTCCCATCAAATTTGTCAAACTCAGACATCCTGAATTTGGGAGGAATCCTTGCATTAGGGAATAAGCTTAAGGATTCTGTATCAACCAAATCCTCTTTCTTCTTTATCCCCAATAGCATCTTCTCCATACACTCCATCTTTTCCATACAGGCTTTAATCTCAGGATTGACCTCCTTCCCTTGGAAAGGATCTACGGGCTGAGAGGGGGAGGCAGTAGTGATATTTGTTGTTGGCGATTTATTTTTGAGGAACTCAGGTGATGGGATTGGTAGTAGTGGGATGAAATCAATGTTTGCAGTTTCTTTGTCTTTGGATTCAACTCTGGAAGTGGATCTATAGACAAGATAAAAGGTAGGTTGTTTTGGGTTAGATTTGAATGACTTTGGCTCAGTGGGGTTTTAGGCTAAGAAGGTCTGTTCCAGCATGGCCCAGACATCCTCCATGATAGCCTTCCTTTGGGCCTTCAGCATGTCTTGGAAAAGGGCTTCCTGCCTTTTCATGATGGTCTCTTGGTGCTCAAAGAGTTTGGAAAACAGCTCATCAAAAATCTCATCAGCTCCAGTGGTAGAGGTCTCTTCTCTGGCAATAAACATCTTGTCAACCTTTAGGATAGAGAAATAAAGCTGGGTTAGTTTTTAGCTTAGGTAAAGATCATGGAATATATCAGATTTTGACTAGGACCATGGGTTGACATGGGTTTGAGTGGAATTAAGACTCTCCAACTTTATAAAGGTTTATGCATACATGCATGTATTCATGAATGGAATAAAGGGTTTCATGATAATGACATACCAAGTTTCAGTATTATGGTACATACAATCCTAAAGGAAAGGTTCTATGAGTCATTACATGAAAGGGTTAGGGTGGTTTGAAGGGAACCCATCACACTAGAGATGCGATATACCTAACCACATGTGAGACAAAGAGCCTCGCATGGGTCCAATGGTATGTGCATACTCGTTACACCTCTAAAAGGATTAGAGGATACGTCGTGGGCTGGATGATTTCACTATCGGCAAGCAGACCTAAGGAAGGTTGCCCACTCGATGTTACTTTCTATCCTTTGTTTTCCTAGGAAGCTAGGGTTTTTTGGACAAGGAGTCCGATGTAGTGATGCATGAAAGAGCTATTTTGCTTTTAAAGCCAAACTTGGTATTATACCAAAAGTAATCCACTTTATTTTGAAAAAGACTTTAAATTGTTCCCCAGTGGAGTCGCCAACTATGAGGCCTCGCCCGAGCACCGACCCGATCCGCCGAGGGATCGAAATACTCTTCGGGAGAAACTCCACGATTGAAACTCGCTGTGAGTTTGGAAAATTGATTTTTGTAATGTGACAGTTGAAAAAGGAGTTGCCACTTTAATTTATTTATTTTAATTGGGAAAATTAAAGAAAACCCAACATAATTGACTCCAAAATTTGATTTATCCCAATGGAAAAGTGCACCAATCCGCGAGTGACCAAGGAGGGCTCGGGGATCAGGTTTTGATAATTACACAATTAAGAAAATGTTATTTTCTTTAGTTTGGCTAAAAATGCAAAATAATTCTTAAAAATGAATTTTTGTATATGCATGAACAGGAATATAATGATGAATGAACAAATATATATATATGATGTGATGGAATGACAATAACAAATAAATATGCAAAATAAATCCTACTTAATTATTACAATTTTAAAACAAATGAAATAAGGAGGATCTTTCCTCTAGCCCTTATGGGTACTAGGAAAAGCACACATTCCCCCAAATAAACTAAAATAAAAAATCATAAAGAAAAGATTAATACAAATAAATTAAAATAAAAAAGGACTAAATATTGATAAAAAGATTTTTGGAGTTGATGCCCTTCAGAATGGCAGCCTGCGTATCCTATCGAATAGGAATCAAACCCCACGCAGTTCTCCCTTCCTGTGAAGGAGGGGTTTTAAAAATGTGTTGGTTTGCTTATTAACTTAATTCTGATTCTTAAATTTATAAGTTTTAGATCTTTTCAGTTTTAGACTTAAAGAGAATTCTAAATCTGAATTTAGAATTTTAAAATAGGAAAGGGATTATACCTTTGTTTTTCTTGGCTTTCGAATGAACGCAACTAGTTTTGCTCCGGATCTCAACTCCACCTTGAATTCAAAGGAAGCTTGGAATCTGGATCTAGAAGCAACAAATGTGTGAGTATAAAAATGAAAATATGCTTTGAAATATGCCTCAACTGCTTTGAAAATTCTTGAATTGCTTTAGAATGCCTTGGAAGTCATGCCAAATGAGGCTGGAGGAAGCTCCTATTTATAGAGCTACCAGAGGAGGAGCCGACGGTACAGATGGCGGCGTTGATGCGGCGCCGGCGGCAAGGGCGGCACGACAGACGCGCCGGCTGTTTGGGCGACACGGAAG
Source organism: Reutealis trisperma (assembly GCA_947687605.1). Classification (NCBI taxonomy): domain Eukaryota; kingdom Viridiplantae; phylum Streptophyta; class Magnoliopsida; order Malpighiales; family Euphorbiaceae; genus Reutealis; species Reutealis trisperma. Next base: position 106,903 of record CANTUT010000371.1, on the reverse strand, counting down.
GTGTACCGCCAGACCGCCGGCATCCTATTGATGCCGCGCATAGCGGCACGGCTATGACTCCGGAGGCACGAAATGCGGCAAATGTGCCTCCCAAATGACAGCGCGCCACTCGCACGGTTTGATCTATTTATGTCCATTTCGAGCCATTTCAGCTCTGATTCATGCTCTGTTTGATTCTATGGGTTCATAACTGAAAGACGGTCCACTGGAGGTGCATTTTTTAGGGTTCACACAGTCGCGATTCTGGCATAATGGTCGCGACTTAGAAGCAAACTTATATACTTTGGGAGATTTTGAGTTTCTTTGAAATCCAATCCATTAAACATGTTCTAACATGCAAAATAAACACTTAAATAATCATTAAATAGTTTTCAATTTGATTGGCAATATCAAAATAGAGATTGACTAAGTTTTGAAATAACTTAGGTCAACACTCTTAAAAGGATTCAAATTTTAACAAAAGAAGAAATCCTTTGCTAATTTAAAATATTACTTTTAGGAGGATCCTTTCTTGTTTTGAATTTGTGCTGATAAGGTCATAAGGAGATGTGTGGCATGTCCATAAACTATGATTACCATAAAAGACCAGCTGGAGGGCATTTGGGGCTAAGTAGAACTGCATAAAAATTTTTTGAATTAGGTGCCTACTGACCTATATTGTTCAAAGACAGCTACCGCTATGTATAAGGTTGTGATCATAGTCAGAGGTCAGGTAATATCTCTTCTCATGATGAAATGTCTCAAAATGGTATTCTTATTTGTGAAATTTTTTATGTTTGGGGCATTGACTTCATAAGACCTTTTCCCAGTTTCTTTGGTAATAAATTCATTATTGTAGATATTGATTATGTTTCAAAATGGGTTGAAGCTCAAGCTTTACCTAGAAATGATGCTAAGGTTGTAGTTAGGTTCTTAAAGAAGTTGTTTTCCAGGTTTGGCATACCAAAGACAATAATTTGTGATAGGGGAACTCACTTTTATAACACAACTTGAAAAAGTACTTAAAAGATTAGGTGTTACACATAGGTTGGCTACCCTTTACCATCTTCAAATAAGTGGCCAAATGGAGAATACAAATAGGGAGTTAAAAAGAATTCTTGAAAGAACTATAGAGCATTCTAGAAAAGATTAGTCTAAAAAATTAAATGATGCTATATAGGCTTATAGAACTACATTTAAAACTCTCTTAGGAACTACACCTTATAGTTTAGTCTATGGAAAAGCTTGTCATCTACCTATTGAAATTGAACATAAAGCATATTGGGCTATTAAATAGATTAACCTTGATCTAGCTCTTATAGGCCAAAAGAGAAATTTACATGTATAAGGAAAGAACTAAGCAATGGCATGATGCTCAATCAAGCAGAATCAGGAGTTTCATATTGGTAATCAAGTTTTGTTATATAACTCTCGGCTTAGACTTTTTCTTAGTAAGCTGAAATCTAAATGATCAGGACAGTTTATAGTGAAACAAGTCTTTCCCTATGGAGTTATGGAACTTACTCACCCTGAAAAGGGTGATTTTAAGGTGAATGGGCAAAGATTAAAATTGTATTTTGGAGGAGAGGTAAAAAGTATTAAAGAGATACTTCATCTCCAAGCTTTGAAATGAGAAATCATTCCTAGCCGTCCAGCTAAAACCACATTAAAGAAGCACTGAATGAGAAGCAACCCATTGTTGTCTTAGTTTTATTTAATTTTGCTTGTTTTTGTTTTTGGGTGATTCAATCCTTAGCTAAGTGTTTTTGCAAGAAAAAGGGGTGAAAAGGCTTCAATTTTGATGGAGGCATGAAGCTACATGCCTAAATATATGCAATAGGATAAGGGGGTGTTTAACCAATCCTTCAAAATGCTGAAAAGTGGAATTTCAAATTTTCTTACAGAAGCAAACACGCCCAGGTACACGCTGAAGGACATGCTTGTGTTTTAAGAAACTGTAATCTGAAGGTTAGCACAGACAACTACACACCTAGCCACATGGCTAGGGAGATCAGCGTGTCTAAGAAAAAACCAATTTTGGTTTTGCATAGAGCCAAATACAACCTGCATCATGCTTTTAAGTAAGACTATGTCCGACACCTACACGCCCTGAAACATGCCCATGTTCTCGGGCGTGTCCATCATTAAAACATGGTTTTTCCTTTAAATTTCTCCCACCCATTCTCATTCCTTCATTCTTTCATCTTTTCTCAATTTCTCTCAAGTCTCTCTCATGAAAAATAAAAAAAATAAAAAAAGAACTCTATAACTCTCTCTCCATTTCTTCAAAACTTTCACTCACGCATTAATTTTCTTTAGGTTTTAGAATTTGAGATTGCACTGTTGTTGGGTAAATTCATAGTTAAATCCTTTTGAAGTTTTCAGAGATTTTTTTTTCTTCTCATTCACCTAAGGTATGACTATTTAACTTTGATTTCTCTTTTTCAAATCACAAGGGTGAGTTTATTTGCTAATTTTTCTGTAATTGAATATTTCTTGTGATGAGTAATGGGGATATCCTTGTAATGGATCATGGTTTTGGAATTGGGAGATATTTGGTTAAATGGGATGGATGAATTTTATTTGATTGTATGAGTTTTGGTGGCTTGAATATTAAGTATGGATTGATTGATTGGATGTTCTTTATGGGTTGATTGGCTGTTTTTGTCATATTTTAGAGAGATGTTTATTCTTATGTTGTTATGCTTCAAAATTTTTGTCAATTGATCTAATAGTCTTTGCTTTTGGTGGCTTACTCTATTTTGGTGTTTGGTTGATTGTTTTGCAAGATGCCTCCACATCGCCCACCTATTTCTTCACACCATTCACCACCTCCCATCAAAAGACGGTGGGGTGAATCTAGTAGTGCACCGCCTCCTCCACCAGGAGCAGTGCTAGAGACTACCTTTATCATAAACCACCCCTGTGTTCAATTCACTGAGGCTGAGGCTAGATAAAGGTTCGCCATATTAGTGAACAAATCATTTGAGCCCAGTAGGATGATTGATTAGGAAGTTATGGATAAGGTTGGTCTATCTAGAAAGCTTCACCAATACCTCTGTCAGCCTGGGTAGGAGGAATTCTTCAAAATCTTGGAGATGGCATATAGAGAGCTGACTTTGGAGTTCCTTTGCACACTCCACATAGACAAGAAAAAGCTGAGCTGGTTAAACCAAGAAATGATTAGGTTTATATTAAGCACCATTGGCTTTTAGATGAGTATAAATGAGTTTGGGGTCCGATTGGGACTTTACTCAGCACTGGAGGTTAATACACAAGAGTACCAGGACGCTTTGGTAGATTTTTCAGATATGGTGATAGAGCCTATCGGAGCATGGCATAGTCTAGCATCAGGTGCTTTCAATTATGTAGCCACTAGCTCCAAGGCCTCTTATCTCATCTCTGTCAGTCTCAAGGTGGTCCATAACCTCATTGCCTACATTATTGTAGAGCGCAGAGATAGTACAAGGGTGGTTAGTATGAGAGACCTTTCTTTTTGCGATGTACGGTCAACCGCCAATGCTATAATGTCACCCACGCACTCATCTAGTACTTGTATTTAGAGGCCCAAAAGGGGTCGAGGGGCAGATTGTTTGGCGGGATGTATATGACTCGATTGGCAAAGTCATTAGGAGTTTTTACTGCTCTTCCCCCAATGACTATGGATGAGGTATTGAGTCCTATTGATTTGATGACTTTGAGGAGGATGGCATTTTATAGACTGATGGTAACCGTTATTCCATTCGGGGTGCACCACCTCATGCGCCTACTACTACTGACCTACCTCCACCACCAGCAATCGATGTTCCTAGACCTTTAAAACCCACCACTTCTGCCGATCTAACTATACCATCAGGCTTTACACCACTGCCTCCTATTTTCCCTCCTTCAAGCTACCAAGATTGGGTGCAAACCATTGGCAATCTGGAGGCATAGGATCATAAGATGGCTAATTTAGAGAGGCAGCTATATAAGATGGACAGCAAGGTGGGGATATTAGAACAGTAGCAATAGCAACTTCACAAGCTGCAGACTCGAATGATGAACCTGATGCAGCAACAACATCAGTGCATCAAGGCTCAGTTAGACTATGAGGCTGAGCATAGGAGATGGATTGAGTGCTCAATGATGGAGTTCTTTCAGCATTCGGGGTTCATTCCTTCCATACAACCACCTCTGTTACCACCACCCTCACCTCCGATAAATGATGATGAGCCAATCAAAGTTGATTGTATGACCTAATGACAATTCTAAGCTAGGAATATTTTTTTTTCTTGTAAGAGCAGTGATTAGTTATCTATTATTCATGTATTGTTATTTTTATTTGTGATCTATACTATTTCAATTTGTTGTTTTTCTTAAATGACTGCCTCATTTAATTCTTGTCTTTATGTATTGAAAGCTACGCACCAAATCGTGACTCTATTCATGCAACCATTTTCAGGGCAGTGCATCTTTTTCTCTTCTATTTCTATTTTCTTTATCTCTAACACTTTGAGGACAATGTGTTCATTAAGTGTGGGGGATTGTTTAAGGGTGTGCATTGTGAGTTAGTAAATTGAATTGAGATAGTAGCATGAAGTGAGATTGATTCTCTTAATGGATGAGTAGCATGAAGTGAGATTGATTCTCTTAATGGATGAATTTTCATTTAAATGGTAATAACTTGCTGATGCGTTACTTGATTGACTTAATCATTTATCAAAAATTGGATGTAGTAGTCATGTTAAGGAGTTAAGTCATGTTAGGGAGTTGGTTTAATAGAATGGAGTTTGAACTCTTAGTTAAATTTTTGTGCTTATTTTATTCTATTGTGACATTTGTTTAAAGTTTGGTAGAAATTTCTAATATCCTAGGGAACTTGATTATTTTTCTTGGAAAATAAAATAAGTTAAAAGAGCAAAAGGAGCTTTAAATTTTAATCTATTCCGCTGTTCTTGACTTGATAAAATCATGGAGTTGAGATTATCAATAGTGCTAGTAGCTATTTGAAAGTGTGATTCTAGTTAAGTAACTAGGGGTTGGCATCAGAAATATTTACACTCATGTTAAAAGGCTAGTATGACAATTCAAGAAAGGTCTTGCTCCAATAATTGGAAAAAAAAAATAAAAAATAAGGAAGTGGTCAAGTACCTAAGAGAAAATTTTTATAAATCTACTTTGCTTTAACTTTTATTGCTATGGAATAGTTTGCACAAACCTTTAACTATATAGCTTAGACTCAAGAAATTATGGAATTTGACAATAAAGACCCCTTGACATGACTATCATGTTTGAGAATTGGTACTTGATTGAAGATTTCAAGTTTTCATAATAAGTGAGTTGTTGTCCATTTTGATGATTTGTTTTGAAGTTAAGGGAGGAAATTTTATTTTCAACTACTATCTTGATTTAATTTGCTTGAGGACAAGCAAATGCTCAAGTGTGGGAGGATTTGACAAGTGCATATTTGATTAGATTTTACCCCTTGTTCTTACTTTTTTTATCATTAAATTGAGTTTAATTTGTTTGTTAAGTGGTTTATCATAGTATTTTGAGGGAATTAGCTAATTTGGAGGCCACGGATCAAGTTGTTTGGAAATTGCAAAGCTAATTAGCGAATTCGGTGAATTTTGGGCAAAGACTCAATGATACAGTGGTTAACACGCCTAAGAGCACGAGCGTGTACCAAAGCGTGTTGAACATCCTGCCCATGTACCTGTGTGTATTGCAACCCATGTTAAAGACCTAAATTCCATACGAAGACAAACGCCAACACACCCTGGAACATGGGCATGTTCCAGGCCATGTCGAGAAAAAAATGCACCTTTAAAAGACATTTCAAAGAGAATATGAAGGGATTCTAATCTTTTTGGAGAGTTTGACATTTGGAGAACTTTTTAAGAAGAAAAGGAGAGATTACAGCTGAAATCGAAGGGAAGAAGAAGATTTGAGAGGATTTGAAGAGGGTGATCCAAGATAAAAAACGATGATTTTTAAAAACTTATCTATGGATTTTTCATTCCCTTCTTTCTTGTTCATTGTTCTTTAAATTTACCATGAACTAAACTTTATTTATCTAGATGGGACAAACTCTAGTTTTGATTATATGAATTGAATGATTAGGTTTTTAATCAAATCATTCTTGAGTTGAGTTATATTCATGATTTATATTGATAAAGTATGATTAATAATTGCTAGCTTGTTGATTTGATACTTGATTTCTTATTAACGAGTAGAGATACCCTTGATTTGATATGATCACTTATGAATATTGTGGATTGCTTGGGACACTAGAGATAGGTTTACAAAATTCTTTGGCTTTAATTCCTTGATTTTAATGCATTGCCTAACCAATTGAATAAGAATAGATTCTACTTAATTTGCTTAGGGAAAAGGGAATTAATTAACTTGAGAAAGTTTTAATTCTACTCTTAGGATTTCCAACTTGATTCATTATTTGTTTTGATTGATTTCCATAATTCATGAAATACATGAGGAGCTAGGGGGAGTTTCTATCTAGATAATTAACTCATTGATTCTTTTGCATTGATTTTGTTAAATTACTGCACTTAATTAATATAGTTTAATTTTCAATTTAGTTTAATTTTAGTTTTCCTTGGAATTTGATTTACTAGACAATAGTTAATGTTTGAGCTAATACTTATATAGTTTTCCTGTGAGATCGATCTCTTTTGTGCTATACTACCCGAACGATAGGTACACTTGCTAGTAACTAGGGTACAACAGACTTATAGTTTATTTAACTTGGTAGAAGTATAAAGCTAACATCAACCACCAGTTCTCTAATACCAAGATAACCAACCGATCTTGAACTTTTAAGACAAGCATGCTTGATATTCATCTAGATGAACCTCTGCACCCTCCTATGTCCTCCATTTTGAGATTTTCATGGACCATGTTTCCCACTCTCTTTACTCCTAGTGGTCCTGGATTATAGGGAATTGCTCCCCAAGACCGTCTCCTACAAATACCCCCGACATTCTAGTGCATATGTTACATTATTCTAAATTCTCTATCTCTCAAACTCTCTTAAAAAAATAGGATTAAACACGTTCTTACTTAAGCATCGAAGAGTTTGCCCAAGCCGATCACCTAGTCACCTCTTCTCTGCCTTGCAAGCATTGACAGTTCAGCCTCAACCAAGCAACACTAATTTCGTCTCACCCAATGTAGTTCAGCTACGTCACTTTTGGTTTTCGTTTGCAAAAAGAGAAGAGATATGTGAGAGAAAGTTAATTTTATTGTGTATTATGGATTATGTTTTGAATTTTATTCCTTTTGTTTGAAAAAAAAAGTTGTTGATCGTGATGCAATTGCATCCAAGGGGAAAATGAAAATGGAGAGTATTGGTGTAAATATTTAGAAGGAGATGGAGACAATTTTTGTGTGATTTGAGTGATGCTAGGGCTAAACATTTAGAAGAAAAATAGCAAGAAGAGTGATGGAAATTGGAAAGATATACTAAAAAGGCATCCGTTTATATTAAAATAAATGCCTCTTTACTCAAAAGCCATTTGTTTGTTAAAAAATATGACTAATGAATAAAAACTAATGAAGAGAAAATTTAATGAAAGTTAATTTTATTTATAAATTTTAATATTAACAATATATTTAACACATTTTTTAAAGTGTGTTAAGGAATAAAATTTTAATTGAGATGAATATTGAAGCAATTGAATATAAGTATTTACATTAAAATTATGCCTATAAATATACACCATTTATAAATGCCCGAGTTATATAATTTTTTAAGATTTGAAATAACGTTAAAATAACACTAGCTAGTTGGATGATATTTTTGGCTTATATCTTTAATATTTGGCTCAACCTCTCTCAAGTCACATGCTCGAACTTTAATATTAACACAATATTTATATACACACACATACAATTAATTATTATTTTATTTTAAAATAATTCTTTAATTTTAAAGAAAATTTATAACTAAGCAAATAAATATTCTTATTTAATTAATTTTAGTAAAAAGAAAATATGAAAATATTTATAGAAAATTGATGAGGGATAAAATACGCTAGATCGGGTTTAAACCCAATAAGCGAGTTGAGCCTATATGATGGAATCCAATAGCCTTGCAACAAGTATACAAAGATATGCACAAAAAGGAATTCAAGAAGTCTCTTCAAAATGACGAGGCGTCGCAAGCGAGACAAGGCCTAGGTGAGCTACACACAATGAGCTAGGCTGCCTATACTTTCTATTTTCGAATTTAGTTATTTTACTTTAGTTTTTTATGTTTTTGGGCTCCTATCAATATGATATAAGCCCATGTTCAATTAAATTAAGTTTGCTTGTGTAATTAGTAAGTTTTGGGCCTATTTTTGTTAGGTTTAAAGCTCAAAACAAGTTTAGGATTAGTTCTTATTTAAAAGTCAATTTCTTTCTTATTAGCTAAGTCTAAACTAGGGTTTATGTAACACTATAAATACTTAGCTATTCTATCAATAAGAAATAAGTTGATTTTCCCCAAATTTAAGCTTTAAACTTGTGAGAGTTTTTTCAAATTTGGTTCTTAGATTAGAATAAAAAACCTGAACTTTTAAAGCTAATTACTTTGCTTATTCATAACATACCAAGGTTTCTTGACATAGGTTCATTATTTAGTTGAGGTTTTTCCTTGCAAAACTTGATTGGGCTTTTTAAAGGAGTTGCTTCCAAGCGTAAATGTATTGGCTCTCAAAGCAGGTCGTTTGGGGTTCATATCAGTTTGGTATCAGACCTTAGGCTTTAAATCAGGTTATATCTTTACATTTCATTTGTGTTTTCTATTTTCATTTGTTTTCTTGTTTTTGTTTGTTTTCGTTTTCGTTAAATTCCTTTATTTTCATCTTATTAATTCTATTTTCTTGTGTTTCAGGTTTAAAATTCGAAAATCAAAAAAAAAATCCAAAATCATTTACCCTTTGTTCATTTGTTTCTTTATTTTCTATCCTTTCATATTTTTATTCTTTATTTCATTGGAAGGTCAAATTTAGCTATACATGGAAACCAATTTGAATTCAAGAGAAAGGAAGTGGAGGAATTCGTCCATCACAAATTTGAAATTCAATTTGGTTTCTTGTATTTGATCTTCAGTTGTTTGTTAATTTTCCTTTCAAATTATTGTTGTAATTATAAAAGAGAGAGAGAGAGAGAGAGAGAGAGAGAGAGAGAAATTAGCCTAAGAAAGAAAAAAAGAAAAGAAAAGAAAAGAGTCTTGGCAAATCAAAATTATATAGGAATATATATATGTTTGTTTCTAATTTTAGAGTAGAAAGGAAAAGGAAGATTGCTAGAATTCAATTAAATCAAGGGGAATCTAAGATTTCAGCCTACAAATAAGGAGTTTGACCAAATCAAGCCTATTCCAAAATAAGCTAGGATTTGTTTCTAATTTCGGTTTGAGTTTCCTTTTCCTATTCTAATTTGTTTTTAATTTTTCTTTTATTGTTTCCTTTTTTCATTTTCCTTAGTTATCTTTGTTTCATTTTTTATTTTTTTAATCCTAATCCTACAACTATTTGTTTTCCTTCGTATTTTTAAACTTGAAAATTTGAATTTTTCTTTTTTTGTTAGTTGTGAGAAAATCATGTTTTTTATCCTTTCGAGTATAAAGTTTAAAGGGAAATGGGCCAACGATCGAACTTCACAAGCTCTACTTGTGATATCCGCTATTTTTTGGCCAAATTCCATTGTTTAGGCCTCAAAATTCACATTTTTTTATTTTTTGGTAAGTTTCGTTTCTTTATAACTTTCTGTACAAAACTCCATTTCAAGTGTTGTAGTTGCATTCTTCTCTTCTTATTATCTCTTTTACTTTCTATTTATTTTTGTAATTTTTTCTTTCTTTCTTTCTTTTTTTTTTTTTGCAAAATCATGTTTTAGTCTCATTACTATTGAAATTATCTAAGGTTCTTATTATCGTTTCTATCTGCCTTAAAATTGTGTCAAATTTCACTTCCAGAATCTTGTTTAATTGTTGAACAATTCAAAAAAAAAGAGAGAGAGAGAGAGAAAAAATTAATTAATTTTGTATAGTTTGAAAATTGGCTCTTGTAAGAACTATAAGAGAGAATTGAGAGGTAAAAGGCAAGAGTGTGAGTTTATCTAGAGAAAAGCCTACTAATTTGTGTGATAATAAACACGAGTGAACTTAAGTGATTTATTACTTGAGTGAAACATATGAGAGAGTGAAGTGATGTTATTTTTGCTTTACTTACCTTATTTTTTAGGTTCCAAAAAAAAATGACTAATACTCAAGCCTTTAATATGCAAGCTATTTAACAAAACTTCCAATGGTTGAATGTTTGGTTGGATGGCATGATGGACACCATGGAAAGATACAGTTCTGATCTTGATTAGTTGAAAAGAGCAAGCTCACAACAAACTCCGCTTAGGAGAAGAGTCTAAAGAAGGCAAGATGATGAAGATTATGAATATGACTTTGAAGATGATATCACCGAGAGAAGAGGAAACAGAAGAGAAAAAAGGCAAGAAGATAATAGGGGTATCAAGTTAACAATTCTTGCTTTAGAGGCAAAAATGATCTAGAAGCATACCTTGATTGGGAAAAGAAGATGGAGCTAGTGTTCGATTTTCATGATCACTCTAAAATAAAAAAAAAAAAATTGAGACTTGTCATGGCTGCATTTGAAGATTATGCCATTACTTGGTGGGATGACACTAAGCAAAGAAGAAGAAGGAATCGAGAGAGACCCATTGAGGTATACGAAGATATTAAAGCTTTAATGAGAAGGCATTTTGTCCCTACCCATTTTTATAGGGATTTGCACAACAGATTACAAAGCCTTACTCAAGGATCCAAGAGCATGGATGAGTACTACAAAGAGATGCAAGTTGCTATGATTCTAGCCAACATTAATGAAGATAAAGAGGCCACCATGGCTAGATTTCTAAATGGGCTGAATCGTGAAATTGCCAACATTGTAGAATTGCAATATTATGTGGAGCTTGAGGATATGTTGCATATGGCAATCAAGGTTGAGGGGCAACTTAAGTATAAGGGCAGCAACAATTGAAGTTTATCTTCTTCAAATTCATCCAAGCCACGGAAATCAAGTTGGAAGGAGAATAAGGGGATTAATTCCAAGTCCAAATTTGATTCAAGAAAGGGACAAGCTATAATAATGTCAAAGGAGAGGGAGAAAAGTAAATCTGAAACTCCAAACCAATTTTGTGATATTAAATGCTTTAAGTGTTTGGGTTCAGCTCATATAGCTTCCCAATACCCTAACAAAAGGGTGATGATTACATTCAATGAAGAGCTCTTTTCTGAAAGTGACAAGGATGATGACAATGAAAGCATGCCCTCTTTGAAAGACGTAAGTGATCAAGAAAATAGTGGAGATGAAATCATAGCAATGCCAGAAGGAGGAGAGTAATTGATCACAATGTGGGTTTTGAGTTCACAAGTTTGAGTAAAAGATAACCAACAAAGGGAAAACTTGTTCTATACTAGGAGCCTTATTCAAGACAAATTTTATAATTTGATCATTGATGGAGGTAGCTGTATTAATGTGGCTAGTTATAGTCTTGCTGAGAAGCTTAAATTGCCAACTTTAAAGCATGCTAACTCTTATCATTTGAAGTGGTTTAATGAGAGTGTTGGTCTTAAGATTACTAAACAAGTCTTAGTTGTTTTTTCTATAGATAGGTACAAAGATGAAGTCCTTTGTGATATTGTGCCTCTTAGTTGTTTTTTCTAGAGATAGGTACAAAGATGAAGTCCTTTGTGATATTGTGCCTATGCAAGCTGGTCACATTCTTTTAGGAAGGCCTTGGTAGTTTGATAGAAGGACCATATATGATGGTTTTACAAATTGATACACTTTTGATAAGGATGGCAAACACATTACTCTTGTACCTCTTTCTCCTATAGAAGTATTTGAGGATGAGCTGAAAAGAAAAGAAAGTGATAAGTTGAAACAAAAAAATGAGTGTGTAGATTTGAAAAGAAGAAAGAGAGAAGAATAAAGTCAAGAAAAAGAAAAAGGAGTATGTGAATTTGAAAAAGAAAAGAGGGTCTTATTCATTAATAAATTTCCTTTATCTTCCTCTTGTTTTCTTACTTTTCTTTTTCTTGGTTACAAAGAGGGATTGTCATGGAGAAAACATGATGGTGATTCTACAGCCAAACAAAAAAGGATGGAGAGAAGATTAGAATTATGATTGGAAAGATTTGCAGTCATGTGCTACAAATTCCTATCTATAAACAAAGAGCTTTATGTTTTGGAATAATCTACAAGCTACAATTCTAAGACAAATGTTATGTTACTTTTGCAATTTTTGTTTCAAATCCTTGTATCCTTAATGAAAGTATAGATTCGAGGTTGAATCCTTTTGAGGAGGGAGGGAATGATGGAAATCCAATAACATTGCAAGAAGTATACAAAGATATGTGCAAAAAAAATAAATTCAAGAAGTCTCTTCAAAATGACGAGGCATCGCCGGCGCAACAAGGCTAGGGTGAGCTACACATAATGGGCTAGGCTGCCTATGCTTTTTATTTTCGAATTTAATTATTTTAATTTAGTTTTTTTTATGTTTTTGGGCCCCTATCAATATGATATAAGCTTATGTTTAATTAAATTAAGTTTGCTTGTGTAATTAGTAAGTTTTAGGCCTATTTGTGTTGGGTTTAAAGCCCAAAATGAGTTTAGAATTATTTCTTCTTTAAAAGTCAGTTTCTTTCTTATTAGCTAAGTCTAAATTAGGGTTTATGTAACACTATAAATACTTAGCTATTCTATCAATAACAAATAAGTTAATTTTCCCCAAATTTAAGCTTTAAGCTTGTAAGAGTTTTTCTCAAATTTGGTTCTTGGATTAGAATCAAAAACTCAAACTTTCAAAGCTAATTACTTTGTTTGTTCACAACATACCAAGGTTCATTGACACGAATTCATCATTGAGTTCAGGTTTTCCTTGCAAACTTGATTTGGCTTTCCAAGGGAGTTGCTTCCAAACATAAAGGTATTGGATCTCAAAGCAGGTTGTTTTGGGTTCGTATCACTATAAAACCTAATGAAGCCTAGACTGTTGGAACGCTCTTAGCCCATTATTTACAATACAAATCCAAGATGAACCAATATAATGAAGTGGAACCAAATTCAACTCTAGCTTGGAATCTTTGTCGGAATAATATAGGAACATAATATCTATAAATACCTCAATTGTGAGCTTTAGAAAGGCATATTATTTGCCAGTGTAATTTTGCTCAATTAGCTTTGTGAGCAACTAGCTTTGCTCAATAAAGTTAATTTAATTCATCCATTCAATCAATCTCTATTTGATTGAATTTATTTCGATTAAATTGGTGTCATCTGTGGGAAATGATTAATCAATTGTATCCTTAAAATTGTTAACAGTTTTCAAAAGCTCTACCATAGTAGGAAGCAATCATAACGACTTAGAAAACCTTTCCAGGGATCCCAAGAACACCTAAGTTCATTCTAGAAATGACAATTAGGATGAGATTCACACTACCCCATAGGTCGAATGGGACCTATTGACAAAATTACAACTCTACAATAATTAAACTCTACAATTCTAGACTTAAGTAGTAGCTAGTCCATAGTACTAACACCAAAACTAGCATATGCATTGCAATTACTGCTCACAGCTTTGTAGACCCCATAAAATACTCCAACAACCAACACTCAGGCTGGCACAAAGATAGTGCAAGGGAGAAACCTGAACGAAAGGCTGAATTTTGAACAAGTACCAAGAAAGGATCTAAAAAGGGATCATCGAAAGGAGCAAAGGAAGAATAGGGTCAGAAATAGTCAGGTCTCAATCTAGAGGACCACTTTCCAATGAAGAAGAAAATCTCTTGCTTAAGGGAACATATCCTTCTGGCCATGAACGAAGCACTCAAACTATAAACCGAAATCAAAGCTTAGAGTGGCGAAGGACTAATGAGAGGGATGAGTGAGATCGAGATAGTTAGAGGGACAGAAGGTATAGGAAAAGAGGGAGAGATTATGAGGAGGATTTTTTTGAATCTTTATCTCGTAGCAAGAATCGAGATGACTAGGAAGTGACCAGTTAGCAAAATACAGAGGATATAAGAGAAACAATCAAGAAATTCCTGGATGAGCTTGCTGAGTGTAAAGGAAAAAATGTGTGGATAAAAGCCTCAAGGTAGCATCAATTACCTTTTATTTAATTGATTTTAATTTTTTTTTATCTTAAAGATTTGTACTTTTTGTGCCTATATATATATATATATATATATATATATATATTAGATTTTTTCTAATGTGCTTCATTCATTAATTTCTATTATGACTCGTTAGAGATATAAATATTTATTCTAGAGATATAAATAGTTGCAAAAATAATAATATTAATAATATTATTTAATTAATAAATAACCATTTTACCTATTATAAATGCACAGTTAAAAAGAACTTTGTGAGGGGCTCTTATATGAATAATAATTATTTTATTTTTTCCTTATTATAATTGAATTTATTTTTTCTTTATTTAAATTAAATTAAATTAAATTAGATTAGATAATTAAATTATTAAATTATAATAATTATAAAATATAATTAACTGTATATTAAATAATAATTATTTTATTCTTTCTTTATTCTAATTAAATTCATCTTTTCTTATTAAAATTAAACATAATTAATTATATATCAAGATAATAATTATTTTATTCTTTTTCATTCTAATTAAATTCATAATTTGTTATTTAAATTAAATATAATTATATAATTATATTATTTAATTAATAAACGACCATATTACCTATTATAAATGTACAATTAAAAAAAAATTAGTGAGGGGCTCTTATGTAAATAATGATTATTTTATTTTTTCTTATTATAATTGAATTTGTTCTTTATTTATTTAAATTGAATTGAATTAAATTAAATTAGATAATTAAATTATAATAATTATATAATTATAAATTTGTAATATAATTAATTATATATTAAATAATAATTATTTTATTATTTCCTTATTTTAATTGAATTCATCATTTATTATTTAAATTAAATGTGATTAGATAATTATATTATTGTGAACTCTCAAATTTGCGCCACTGATTTGGGCGGCATGCCCGCTGCCCAGCCTACTAGCGGCAAGGTCGACACGCTATGGGTGCCGCCCATGCCGCCAGCAAGCTACCAATGCCATCGTTGATGCCATCGGCATCCTCTTCAGTAGCTTTATAAATAGAGCCTCCTTCCAGCTCATTTGAGGAGAATTCTAATGTAGAAACTCTCCTATATTGCTCTATTAATTGTGCTAAAATTCTGTTCGAAATTTAATACTAAAATATGTCGTTTCAAATTCTTTTAATTTGCATTTATTACACTGTTTTGCTAACCTTTCACTATTTAAGGTTCAACTTCAGAGTCTTAAATCCAAAGTGGAGCTTATATCCAGAGCTAAACTCGCCCCGTTCATCCGAAAATCAAGAAAAGCAAAGATATAATCATTTTGTCCATTTTCAAAATTCTAAACTCAGATCTAGAATTCTCTTTAGGACTAAAACATAAAAAATCTAAAATTTATTAATTTAAGAATTAGAATTAAATTAATAAACAAACCAATACTTTTTTCCAGAGCCCCTCTTTCGCAATAAGAAAGAACTGCGTAGGGTTTGATTCTTATTTAATAGGATATGCAGGCTGTCATTCTGAAAAGACATCAACTCTAAAATCTTTTTAATAATATTTTTTTCTCTTTTACTTTGATTTATTTGTATTAATGCTTTATTTTTGAATTCTGCATTAACTTAGTTGAGGAATGTGTACTTTCCCTAGTATCCATAAGGGTTAGAAAAAAAATTCTCTTTATTTTAATCGTTTTGGCTTTGTAATAATTAAGTAGGATTTATTTTTGCTTGTTTATCTACAATTGTCACTCCATCTTGTCATATATATCTGTTTCATGTATCATTTTATTTCTGTTCATACCTACATGAAAATTATTTTTTAAGAGTTATTTTGCAATTTTAGCCAAACTGAAGAGAATCATATTTTCTCAATTGTGTAATTACCAAAATCTGATCCCCGAAACCTCTTTGGTCACTCGTGGATTAGTGCTTTCCATTGGCATAAAATCAAAACATTTTTGGAGTCAATTAATTTGGGTTTTCTTTAATTTTTCAATTAAAATAAGTAAATTAAAGTGGCAACTCACTTTCACAACTTCCAAACTGCACAATTAAAAAATTACTATATTACCCATCATAACTGCACAATTAAAAAAATTTTAATGAGGGGCTCTTGTACAAATGTGCTTATATGATCCTTCCATACATTTATATATAATATAAATATATGTATAAACTTTAGACTTTGTGAATTAAGGACGACTCATTAAAATAAAAAGTATTAATAACCTCTTTATAACATAAATAAATAGTAAATAATATCTGATAAACTATAATAAATAGTTTGGTAAAAATAAATAAATATAAATTTAAAATATATGGTAAAATAAATTAAATTTTTAAAATAAATAAACAGTAAATTTTAAATATAATTGAAAACAAATTTAAATTTTTATAATCAAATAACAATGAAATTTAAATATATATAAGAGAAATTTAAGTTTCTTTAACACTAAAAAATTAAATTTCTTTCATTTTTATTTACATAAAAAATTTATTATTTTTAAAATTCTTATTATCTTTTTATTCTATTACTATTTTAAATTCTAAAATTATATTTATATAATACTTATTTCAAATTATTTTATTAAATTGCTCATAGAATTAGCAAACAACATAATTATTATTAATATAAATTTTATGATTTGAAATTTTATTTCAAATATTATTAATAAATTTGTTAAATAATATTTATTTAATTAATTATTTTATTTAGATATATTTTTATTTATTATGATTTTTAATATGTAATATTAATTATAATATATTATATATAATATTTATTATCTATGCAATTTAATGACAGTTCGATCTTAGTTGAACTTTTACTTTGTGACTTTCTGCATTAACTGATTTTAAGATCGAATTGTGTCTGAAAACCTTAGTAGAAAGAAATTAATGTATAATGATATATTTTTACACTTAAAATACTCTTCTCCACCACGCCCTTCCACTCTATCACACCCAGAATATTGGTTTTGCTTTGAAATTTTGCTTCACATTTTGATTTCATTGTGGTAGGAGGCAATCTAACCTTTTTAATCTAAAGTTTGCTTACCCCACTCTCTAAATCCAATTTTAATTCGCATCATTTTTTTTTTTTTCATCTCCTTCTTCTTGGATTTTCAGAACCCATGAAAAGGGTAACTCAAGAACTCTAGCCTGATAATAATTAGTTCATGCAATTAGGAGCAAACAAAGGCAACTTTTGAATCTTAAGGGGAAAAAGAAGAAGGACTTATAAGGAGAGGTGATTATATTGAAAACTTTTTTTTTTTTTTTTTTTTTTGTTTCTCAATCTTTGATTTGAAGATTTAAGAATTAATTTTTTTTAAATTGATTTTTCTGGATTTTGTTTTTTGATATACATGTTTGAATTACATGCAATTTTTTTCCAATAACATTTTTTTTAAAATCTTGGCCCCATTTTATTATTTAACGAATCTCTTTTTGAGCAAGTGGGATTTTGTTATGCTGGCTCTTTGATGGAGCTCCGATTGGGATGAGTAGCAGTAGTGGTTGTGTTGTGAGTTGCGATCAACAATGAAGTCGTTCTTAGCCTAGACGGTAACAAAGCTCGATCTGATGGCTGATGGAGCTTGATGAACGACCAGCCTCGAACCCTAGATGGATAATGTAAGAAGCTTTGGTTGTGCTTGCAAAGTCTGATCGGTGAAAAGGCCTCTCAAACTTGCGATTCTAACACTGGCAGAAGTTTGGCTATTGGCTGGTTGGTAAGAGCTTGTTTGATATTGTGTTTGAAAAAAGTGTTTTTCAACAAAAAAAAAAATTTATATTTTTTTAAAAACTGCTTTTAAATAGAAGTAGGTAAATTGATTTTTTTTTCAAAAATAAGTTTGAAAAAAATAGTTCATAAAAAATTATAAAATAAAAAAATTCTAAAAGAATTTTTTTTAAAATTTTTAACAGCAATCTCAAATATACCATAAGTGACGATGATGACAGTGTCAATGATAGGTGATAATAAATCTCAGAATACTAATCATATTAGTAGAGTTGGGTTAACTGGATGGTTGTGTTAACAGGAGTATTTTAGGTATAACTTATTATTTTTTTTTAATTTTTTAATAAAAATATAAAAAATAGATATAAAAACTAAATAATATGACAAAATAAAAATATGGAGACCTATTAGTTAATTTCTTAAAATATAAAGATATGTTTATTAATTAAATATAAATTTTAAGAACTAAATAATAATTTATAAAAAAATTCTTGAGAAAAAAATCCCTCCGTAACAAAGCCAATATTCTGTCCAGCCAATAGCCAAACAAAAGCGATCTCTCTCCGTCTTCCCTCGAATCCACCGCCAATTCAACAGTCTCTCTCCTTCCATACGCTTAACGCCACCCTTACTCACATGGCATCTCTCTGGCGGGCCGCGGCCACGGCCCTAACCCAAACGCAAACAAACCAAATAGACTACGACGGAGTTCTGTTCTGGTCCAACCCAGAGCGAACCGGCTGGCTAACGAAACAAGGCGAGTACATCAAAACCTGGAGACGTCGCTGGTTCGTTCTAAAACAAGGCAAGCTCTTCTGGTTCAAGGAATCAACAGTAACTCGCGCGTCGAAGCCACGCGGCGTCATTCCGGTTGCCACGTGCCTTACAGTGAAGGGAGCGGAAGACGTGCTCAACAAACAATACGCTTTTGAGTTATCGACGAGGACAGAGACGATGTACTTCATCGCAGATTCAGAGAAGGAGAAGGAGGACTGGATCAACTCGATCGGACGGTCCATAGTACAGCACTCGAGATCTGTAACGGATTCTGAGATCGTCGATTACGACAGTAAGCGATGATTATAGGTGAGCACTTAATATGATCTAAGAAATCTGTAATTGATCTGATTACGCTTTTTTATTTTGTGAAATTTTTGTAATTGCTCTGTGTTTTGTTGTATGTATATATATATATATTTTGTTATTAACACATAATTTCAGACTTATCAGTGGAGATTTTTCGAGTAATTACAAAGATAATATCTTGTTTTGCTGTTTTATCAGATTCTTTTAATTGCTTATTGTTGATTTAAGATTGCTGAATTAGGCATTTGTTTGGTGATTTCAACTCACTTGGTTTCCTCTTGTAAGCTGATTCATAAATTTCCCATTCAATTATTCATCTTGCTCTTGTGGTTCTGTGTGTTCTGAATCTCTATTGTTCCATAATGTTTGAAATTATTCATTTTAAGAATGGGTCTTTTACTTATCATGTTTTGTTATTGAACCCCTAAAATTTGAATCCTCGGATTTTTATTTTTATTTCATATTGAGGGTTCCTTAATTGTCAAAGACTCAAAGTAAAATTGATGAGAAAAAAAAAAAAAGAATTTATACTAATTTTTCGTTGTAAAAATTAATAAAATTATAAAAAAGAAAGATTCATTTATCCATCTTTAAACTTTTCAATTTTTGCGTATTAAACAATATAATTTTTTTATAAATAATGTAATATTTTATTAACTCATACATTGTCATTACATAATTTCTTATAAACTTTGCATTTACCATGCAAAAAGTACTCAATGCAGGGGGAAAAAAAGTCTAAGAGTTATATGGACAAATAAAATTTTATGGGCTCAATAGACTAATGTGTAAAATTTAAGGATTTCAGAATGTATTTTTCCTTAAAGAAACAATATTGGTATTTGGGATGCCTTTACATGGTGCAAACAAAAGCATACTAGAATTGCAAATAGCAAAACAAGCTATAACCTGTAAATTTTATGATTTTTTTTTTTCTTTCATATGCTTTCTTTACCAAATGTAATCCCCATATCACATATCTTATTATTCCATCCAGTCTTGGATGTCTCCAAGGAAACATGAAAGTTCAACACTGAGCACAGAGACTGGCACTCGTGTCTCATGCCCCCTATGCTGTGTTTTCTCGTAGAAGTAGTTGTGGATCCATGACCTTTTGAGCCATTTACAATTCCATCAATTTCCTTTCTTTTTCTTCTCTGTAAAACAAGAGAATGAATTTGTAGCTAAGTTTGCTCTAGTGCTTGTGCTGTGTAACTTTCTTAAATCATATAATCCTTGTATCCTGCCTGCCTTGTTTCTATCATCGTCTTTATGGCAGGACCTCTGTTTTCTAGTCCTGCTATGATTTAATTCTTAGTCTTCTTGGAAAGTACTTTCCTGGTTCATGTGTAGAAATTTTTAAAGTTAATATGACGAAATAATTGTTGCCTAGGCAAATATCTATGTACTGAATAACTGCAGATTATGAAGTTCTTAATGTTTTCATAGTTACAATTCTGCATTCTTGAAGTAAGCCTAATGCATTATGTAGAACTTATTGTTTTAATCTCTTCCAAGAATTATTAGGATTAACCTGTGATTAGTTCAGTAAAATATGCTGCAACCTCTTTCCCAACTGTAAATTTTGAATTCTTAGTATGGTATCAGGGGCAAACTTCCATGCCTATCAAGAGTATATTATACCTGTTTGAAGAAGGGGTACTTATGAGGAGGAAAATACTGGCCTGACTATCAAGTCATCGACAATGTTGGATGCACACCTTCCTGTTAACCATGTCAATGTTTAATTATGTCCATGTAATTTTAGCTAATACCACGAAGAAACCTTCCCTCACTTAGATTTGTCTGTTTGTACTCATTTGAAGAAGGGATTATTGGATTGAATTTTACTTAAATTTTCTTTGCAATGTTTTGATTTTCTCACATCAACATAACAAGCATGATCTTAGTATTTAACAGATAATAGGTGGGGAATGAGTTTGTTGATGGTCTAAACCATTAAAATTGACATTCAGAGATTAATTGGATTGAAGAAATTGATCGTGGAATTCACTCTAAATAGTTGATTGATAATTTAAATATTTTCTAATTCAGCAATTAGTAAACTAGAACTTGTCTGTGTTTTAATGAAAGAAAGGCACCGGTTTGGTTTTTTTTATTCATCACATATTGAAGGGGTGTTATAACTCTTCGCATAAAAAGTCACCGACATAGACTGTGTAACGAACAACTGAATTATAGAAATTTGATTTTTGCTCTATCGATTAGAACGGAGTACAGGGTAACTCTGTAGGTATCCTAAGGTAAATTTTCAAGTTGTATGGTAACTGGTAAGCACTTGATATGTATATAACACAAACTAGTTACTTCAAAGCTCAAAATTATCTTCCCCTAATTCTTTCACCCCATGTAAAATTCTTTTTTCTTTCATATGCTTCCTTAGTGTAATTCCCTTACCACACCACTGATTTTTATCGGTCTTGGGGTGCCTCCATTGAGCATGAAATTCCAACTTTCAGTACAGAGAGCAAACATTTCTGTGTCCTTCTTATTGCATCTTTATCAGTTAGCAGTTCTGTATCCATCAGGCGCTTGGGGAGAGCTATTCAAGTGAATTTGTGAAGGTTTAAATCATTCTGGAATATGCCATCGGTTGGTCTCTGTCGTAAACATTTCCAACAGGAGAATCCCAAAACTGTATACATCTCCTTCAATTAATGCCCCTCCGCTCACACCATTTTTTACATAAACATTTAGAATAAACTGAAGAGTTGATTTAAAGACCCCTTATCAACTTATACCTGGAGCAATATATCCAAAAGACCCCTTCATAATGTCTTAGATTGATTGTCTTTTGAATAACTAGAAAATTTGGAAAGAACTTCGGCAAGCCCAAAAAATCACCCACATGAGCGACCATGTAATCGTCAAGAAGAACATTACTGGGTTTAAGATCACAATGAACTGTTGGTGATTGACAATGACAGTGAAGATACTCGAGTGTAGAAGCAACATCGAGTGCAATATTTAATCTCTGCTCGAGACTAAGGCTTATGAACTTACTTTCAGTATCGGCAACTTTCCGTGAATGCAACCAGCTTTCTGAACTTCCTTCAGGCATGAACTCAGTCCATGGCTTTGAAGTCATTACCTAGATAATTCTCAGTTGAGCAGACACTCAGTACCTTTAAGAGTCAGTACCTTTAAGAGATTTCTGTGACGGATGTTTCTTAGGGCTTTGCATTCAGAGATGAAGCTCTTTGAGGCTCTTCTATTATGAAAATCAGAAACTTTCACTGCAATGAAGGATTATTTTGACTGAGGAATCCTTTATACACGGATCCATAGCTTCCTAAACCAATTAAATTGGCATTGGAGAAACCGTCAGTTGCTTTTACAAGCTCCCGGTAAGAAATTTTAATGAACTGACTGTTGAACAATGCAGAAGAACGGTTCTCCTTTGAATTATTTCTCTTGTAGCGTAGGATAAGAAACATATCAACAGAGATAAGCAAACAGCAGTAGTACTTAATGTGACAGTCATTCTGAAAGCTAGAGAAATTCTCCTATTCGAGGGTAGGACGCCTCAAGCTGGAAACTTCAGTTCAGGGATTCCCCCACGAAGCTTTTTGTTCCCAATCAGAGAAACAAGACTGTCATTTTTGAAAATGCCAGTTTCTGGAACTTCGCCATGAAGATCATTGAAAGAGAGATCTAATGTTTCCAGAAACCCAAGCTGCCCTAGATATTCTGGTATTGACCCATACAAATTATTACATAAAAAATCTAGCTCAGTTAGTCCTCTCAAAGCACTTAATTCTTGAGGAATTAATCCTTCGAAAGAGTTGTTATTCACAAGATTACACAAGAGCCTAGTGAGCTTTAAATGCCACCAGATAATTTGTTCGCAGAGACATCTAAAGTTTCAAGCTGCTTCAAATTTCCAACATTTGATGGCAGGGTACCAACTAGGGAGTTGTGAGATAAGTTGACATATATAACAGAGGGAAGGCCAAAGACAAGTGCAGGTAGATAATTGTCAAGGTAATTTTGAGAAAGATCCAACACCAGCAACTTCTGACAGTTTCCTAGACTGGGAGTTATCTTTCCTGACAAGTTATTTTTCCTTAATTGGAGATAATATAAATCAGTAAGGTTACCAATGGTGGATGGAATTTGTTTAGCCAACTCATTTTCCCCTGCATAAAGTTTTGCTTTTTCAGAATTCCAATTTCATTAGGAATATTACCATGCAACATAAGGCCATACATATCTAACAAGTTAAAGTTGACAAGGTTCCCTATTCCTGAAGCAATGGTTTGATAGATATGGTTTAGTCCTAATGACAGATGTCTGTTTGGGTGGAGAGATTGGCTATGGACTTGGGTATAGGGCCATGAAGAAGATTTCTACCTAAATGCAGCTTGTCTAACCTTGTGCAATTGATCAAGCAAGATATAAAGCCTAAATCTTTCCCATCCTCAATTCCAAGCTTGTTACCGTGATAGGTTCACTAACCTTCCCGGTACGACAGGTAATGCTCCACTAGACATATTATAACATAAAGGGATACATTGAAGCTGTGAAGCATTTGATAATGAAGTTGGGATTGAACCTGTGAATCTGTTTCCACCCAAAGCAAGCTGTTTGAGGTTTGGTAATGTGGTGCCAACGTCTGCTGGTAGATTTCCTTCTAGCCTATTGGCTGCAACTGATAAAATAATGAGGCTTGAGAGATTATAAATGCTAGATGGAATGCTACCAGTCAAATTGTCATCTAAAATTATTAGATATTGCAGTCTTGATTTCGACTGACATCCTTGAGAATGCTTCCTTCTAAACTTGCCTCCTAGTTGAGAGTTAAGCGATTCTCTAGAGAAGGTGGGATCTCACCTCTGATATTGTTTTGGTCAAGGCTTAGAGGAAAAAGTTTCTGTACAGAGCCAAGTTCAACTGGGAGTTTCCCTGTGATATATTTTTTTTTTTATTAAAATTGATCTCGAAAAGGTTGC
Organism: Reutealis trisperma; assembly: GCA_947687605.1. Lineage (NCBI taxonomy): Eukaryota > Viridiplantae > Streptophyta > Magnoliopsida > Malpighiales > Euphorbiaceae > Reutealis > Reutealis trisperma. The sequence continues at coordinate 82,962 of CANTUT010000371.1, read as the reverse complement.
TGCAGCTGGTTAAATTTATTGGAATCTCTCCATTTGTTGAAGAGTTGAGATTTTTGCTGAGATTTTTAATTAATAATTAAAATTAGATTAGTTAAATGTAATGTTCTTGTTGTAATCCAATACAGAAAAGTGTAATCTGGATTTGGTAAAAAGCAATCGATGTCCTCATTTTAAGGAAAGGAAGTATGGGGTATTGTTGACTAAGGAAAGCCATCCTTCCAAAGGAACCTGCTCTAAGAAGGATTGAGAGACAAAAGAAGTGGAGAATCCAACACTGCTGAAGGAATTGTTGTTTAAATAGAGAACTTGGAGACGGAACAACTTTCCAATTTCTTGTGGGATTTCTCCACGGAAGTTGTTCTGCAGGATGATAAATTTGAGGAATCTGAGATTCCCTATGTGGGAAGAAAGTGGACCCACTAGTCCCTGCCAGAACAGGTCTATGCTAATTACCCTTTGCTGATGCTTTCTGCTGCATGATATTCCTTACCAATGCCAGTGATAAAGAGAAGTGTTCCATGGGTTGAAGACTCCAGTTGGAGAGTGAGATTTTTGTGATGTATCTTAGGAGGGAAATTTTAAAAATGTTTCTCTTGTATTAGTAGCTTTGCTGTAATTTACTACTGAGTATTTGATGTCCATTTTGATGTTCTAAATTGCTGGAAAACTAACAGTGGTATCAGAGCCTTTTTTCTTAAGGGGCTGTGAGATTTGAGAGAAAAAATTGAGAATTTGTGAGAGATCAAACACATTTGAGAGATTAAATGGCTTCAGGAAGCTTCAATACTCCTGCTGTTCCTCAGTTTTCTGGGGAAAATTATCAGATATGGGTTGTCAAGATGAAGTCTTATTTGAAGTCTATGGGATTATGGGAGATTGTAGAACATGATAGAGAGGTTCCACCATTTAGAGCTAATCCAACTTTAGCTCAGATTAAGTAGAGCATGAGGAGGAGAAAATGAAGAGAGATAAGGCTGTAACCTGCATTCATTCAGCCTTGTCAGATCCTGTTTTCACAAGGATCATGCATCTTGAAACTGCAAAGCAATTGTGTTTGGAGGGGGCTGGACAAAGAAGAACCATGCCCATGTTTCAAGGCTGGAAATGAGCTAGCCGGCTATGATATGTATGCTAGAATTTGGAGAGACCAAGATCAGTATGTTTGAGGCTACAGCTTGGAATTGCGAAGCCTAGTAATTTGTTCAAGTCACTTGTTACTAACAAAGGACCTTCAAGTCCAAAAACTGAATTTGTTGAGAGACTTTCATATCTTTAAACTGAAAATTTAGTGAAATTTGAAGGGACCAACATCTCCATAAACTGAAAAACTTGTTGAGAGACCTTTTTCATGTCCAAAAACTGAAAAAATGTGTCGGAAGAGACTGGTGCAGGTCCCTCAACTGCTGAAAATGTGTTGAAAAGAGACCTAGAGCATGTCCTTAAACTGCATGTGACCGATAGCAAGTCGAAAAACTGCTGAAATTGTTTGATTGCTGAAAATATTGTTGAGAGGCCATGAACCATTTCTATATATTCTGTTATTGATGCAGAAATAGCAGCAAAAGAAACTCAGAGAAGATGAAGAAAGAAAAAGTTTTTTCAAGGGGAGTCCTTCAGTCAAGGAGGAGGTTCTATTCCAAGAAAAATGAACATTATTGACGCTTCAAAATGAAAGATTGAATCAGCAGTTTAAGTTAAGGAGGAGCTAAAGCTTGGGAAGACATGTTCAAAGATGAGAATTTTAAATCTCTAACTAAAATCTCAAGGAGTGTTGGAGAGTGAGATTTTTGTGATGTATCTTAGGAGGGAAATATTAAAAATGTTTCTCTTGTATTAGTAGCTTTGCTGTAATTTACTACTGAGCATTTGATGTCCATTTTGATGTTCTAAATTGCTGGAAAACTAACAACTCCATTAGGATGTGCAGTTATTGCATCCTTGAAGGCCAGCAAAGCCAGTCTATCTCATTCTTGAATTCTGAGGCATTTCCCAGCAAACAAAAATTAAAAATGCAATAAAGGAACATAAAGGCAAAAGGTGTTCTCATCTTGTACTTACGCAGATAATTAAGACGAGAGATTTCGTACTTAACCTTGGGAACAAAGAGTACTTACCTATAGCTAAAATTCCACACAACTGCTATAATTCAATTGGTTTTCTTGAGATGTTGCACTCGTAGACTTAGCCCGGTCTTAGTGTGATCTCACCTAATTATTACCCTAACCCTATATAATTTAAGGAGAGAAGAAAAAAAGGCTATGGAGTAGTTTTCCTCCTTAGCTTAGAGCAGATACAGTCAACTTGCAAGTTGTCCTTATGTTAATTTACAAACATCAAATTAAGCCCCAAATTGATCTTCTTGTTGAAAAATTTTCTTCATATTGGATTGTACTTTTATAGAAAGACATGGAAGGCAAAACAAATTGTAATTGAAAAAACATTTGGTGATTGGGATGAGTCATTTTCTCATCTTCAACGATGGTTGCGAGCAGCACAAACAACCAATCCTGGTACCCATTACATTCTTAATGATGAGGAGCATGTTATCAACAACCGCATTGATCCATCTTGTCGTGTATTTGAACGCATATTTTGGTGCTTCAAGCCATGTATTGACGGGATGAAAAATTGCAGGCCTGCTCTCATCATTGATGGCACTTTTTTGTATGGAAAGTATAAAGCTGTTTTATTGTGTGCATCAGTTCTAGATGGTGATAATCATATTCTTCCTGTAGCATTTGCTATTGTACAGAAAGAGAATAATGACAACTGGGATTGGTTCATGATGTGCATACGGATGCATGTTACTAGCAACCAAAAATTATGTGTTATTTCTGATTGGCACAAGGGCATAATAAATGCAATGAAAAGCAATTTATGGAAAATGTGTCCCCATCGATATTGTATCCGCCACGTGGTCAGTAATTACAATACAACTTTCAAAAATGCTGAAATGAAGAAATTGATACAAAATGTAGGTATATCATATATCATCCAATATATTATAGTTGTATGTATTACCTAAAGTTGACTTTTATTGTGGTAATATTAATGTGTAATATTTTTTCTTGTGGTAGCTTATGAAGTACAAAAGAGAAAGTTCGCCAAGATGCGTAAGGAAATTACCCAGTTGGACAAACCGTCATTAGATTGGCTAAAAAAAATACCATTGAAATAATGGACGCTTTCTCACGACGGCGGGTATAGATATAGAAGCATGACATCGAATATTGTCGAATCTGTAAACAGTTTTTTAAAAGATGTTAGAGCATTGCCTATCGCCTCGATGGTGAACAAGATTTTTTTGAAGCTTGTTAGTGCATTTGACCATTTTAGAGGAGAGTATGAGAAGGAAATACTTGCGGGGCACAAATACACCCGTTTATGTCGAGATAAGCTAGCTATATGGAGTAGACGGGCGAATGGTCATGAAGTGCAATTTTTTAATAGAAAAACTGGTGAATATCAAGTGACTACTGGTCGAAAAAATCAGAGAGGAAAGATTAAGGGAGGCAATGTACAGGTTGTGGATTTGGCAAAAGGTGAATGCTCGTGTGGCAAATTCTAGCAATATAAGATTTCTTGCTCGCACGCCATTGCATGCTGTGTGAAGAATGGTATTGATTGTGAGCATTACATTTCTCCATTTTACAAGTTAGAACGTTCATTGAAATGCTGGGAATCACACTTCCATCCCCTTGGTCATCCAGATTATTGGCCAGAATGTGAAGAATTGCCTTTGATACCTAATAAAGAATAGTTGCGTGGAAAGGGTAGACCAAAATCCACAAGGATCAGAACTGAAATGGACTGCCGAGTAAAAGAGAAAGCTGGTTATTCATGCAGAGTGTGTGGTGAATCTGGCCATAATATTAAAACATGTCCAGTTGCAAATAGTAGGAATAGACGCTAATAAAATGTTATTTTCAACTTGTATCTTAATATGATTAAGATTTTATAACATACTTACATGTGATGGTGTTTATTAGATGTGTTGATATTGTTATACCATTACTTTCATTATATTTATGTTTTATTTATTGTGAGACAAGCAATTTGATGGTCTTTATAAAACCCTGTGATAGGTGATAATGACATTATTATACTCCTGTTGATATATTCCATGCATGCGGTCGACATTGGTCACTTGATGATAAATTTTTTTATCTTACTGATTGTTTATCTGATATTTATCTTACTGATGAAGACAATGTTGTGTGATATGTCATTTGACCATAAATTAAGTTTGATGTAATGTCTATTAACAATATATTGTAATCAAATGATAAATTAATGAATTCATATATTATCTTTAATAATTATGCTCCATACTATAACTTAAAGTAATTGGTATTATGTTATACTATTTTTTATGAATGACATTATCTCATATGTATTTGCATTTTTTTTTTCAATTGAGCTATGCTGTCATTTTATCATTTATGTTGTACTACACCAATATAAACATTATGAAAGTTTCATTATCATTTCTTATGGTTTCATTATATTTGTTCAGGTATGGAGGGTGGATATGCTGCGGATCATATACATCCTGGACCATATGACACTTTCTTATTGGACATGCAGGATGTTCACAGATCAGGTGTTATATGGGTTGATTAGGGCACTGCCCCACCATTGCGATGCAGGCGTAACGCATTAGTATTGCGTGATTTTGTGGTTGATAACCGAGTAATTCCGCGTTTACGTCTTATTAGATTTTATGGCATGGCGAGGATTGGCTATTTTATGTTGGATCACCATCTTATCACCGCACTAGTGGAGAGATGGAGACCAAAAACACACACATTCCATTTTCCATATGGAGAGATGACTATCACACTTCAGGACGTCGGCATACAGACTGGGTTGCTTATAGATGGTCATACAGTGATTGCATCCTCACACTTAAATGGGAGGGATTTATGTCAGCGACTTTTGGGTGTAGAACCAGATGGTAATGCAATTAGAGGAAATAGATTGTCACTTAATTGGCTGACTGCTACATTGCCACTTTGTCTGATGATCCTACTGAGATTGAGATAGATGCATATATACGAGCATTTACACTTCGCCTTATAGGTGGTGTTTTGTTTACCACGGAAGTTGATAGCCGAGTTCACTTGATGTGGCTATCTTTGTTGGAGGACTTTGACCGGGTTGGTCAATATAGTTGGGGAGCTGCATGTTTGGCCTGCTTGTATAGTGAGTTATGTTCAGCATCACATCGAGATGCAACTGAAATTGCGGGTCCATTATTTATATTGCAGCTATGGGCATGGGATAGACTTTCCATAATATCACCCCGACTACATGTGCGAGTTCCACTGGGAGACTCCCCGCTTGGGCAACGGTATGCAAGAATAAATATTTTTAAAATATATTTTTATGAATTATATCTAATTAATCTTATTTTACAGATGGAGTAACTCGCGACAGGTTACTGAAGTCAGTACACACGTCGTACATGACATTCGCTACAAATTTGATATTATACATGACCAACAGGTATATTTAAATCAATCACTATAATAAAATTTACGTTATTGCAATAAAATAATTTGTCACAATGAAAGCTATTTTTGTGATAATATATTTTTTATGATGAATTTAGCTTATCACTGGGTTAATTACAATAAATGTTTCTTAATAAATTTATTGCAACAAAATAGAATTTCATCACGATAAAATATAACATATTGTGACAAAATGACTTTGTGACAAAAACTAATTTATTGTAATCAATTATTTATCAAAAAAAGAAAATATTTTGTTACAACAAATATCATTCTATCAGTATATAATAAGTTATATAGTAACAAAATAAGATAATATAAAAATAAGTTTAATTTATAAAAAAAAATTCCATAATCGGAAAAAAAAAGTAGATTGAAAAATTAGATAAAAAAAAATCTGAAAATTAAAATTAGCATATTCCTTAAAAAACAAGGTTTAATTTGATGAGAAACAACTAATTAACAGGTTAAAAAAAATAAATTATTATGCTAACCTGAAATCCGATGAGAAACAACAAGAAATTTGTTATTTGAGATATGATAATGGCAGAGTTTTATTTTATTTTATTTTTGGCTATTAATAATAAGTAAAATTTATTTGGCAAAAAAAAAGTAAAAATTTGTTAAATAATCAAACCAATTAATTTCTTCTTTTAACTTAATAATATATTTACAACAAATAAAACAAGAATTTGTTATATTCTTACCAAATGTTAATTTTTTGTAATCTCTTGAATGTATATATTATTTATAAAATTAATAGTATAATTTTAGTAATATATAAATTAATATAAAATTATAATTTTTATTTTATTTATTTATTAAATTTAAAATTATTTACGCTATATGAAAAGCCTGTATTAGTCACAAGTATATGATTACATATTTTAAATTATTATTATATTTTTATTAAAGTTTGAAATTAATAATGATTTACTAAATTGAATATGCGTTTACTGAAAATTATTTTTGATTGTTAAAATATGTAATATACATCAATATTTCATGCAGATGATTTGGCAGCCATATGATGATGAGATATTGGAATCACTCCTTTAGTACTGCCTCAATGGACAAAATATATGGCAAGCAGTGGTCCCAATGATTTGCTTTCACATTGTACAGTGGCACCAGTCGGACAGAGTTTTTAGACAATTTGGACAAAGACAACGTATACCGTTGCGGCCACAATAATTTAGAAGGCTTGAGGGCATTGACTTGCGTTCTGGTACAGGTGACTGACATGTCTACCATCGTCAATGGATTATGATGTGGAATGATCGACATCAGCGAATCCGTGCAGATGTGCCATGTGACACATGGCCACAATACCATTCGCAGTATATGGAGTGGTTTAGAAGGGTAACGAGGAGATATAGATCTCATCAGGGTGGCTTGTTTAATGCAATGGTTAGTTAATGAAGAAATTGGGAGTAATTGATTATTCAGTACATGTTTCACTTAAATATAATCTTAGCATGTTATATATTTTGGAGTAAATGTTAATTTACTTCATTTTACAGATATTACTAATAATGTATTTATTGCAGAAAGATGCTGTTGAGAGAATTCACATCATAAATGATGTCGACACAATACATCAGATCAATCAAACTATGTTTGATGCATTAGCTGAGCAGGAGCGAATTGTGATCGGACAACCTCCGGATCCAGAGCAAGTGCCAGAACAACATTAGTCAAATGTCGGTCAAAGTGAACCACGAGCTCGACGACATTCTAATAGGAGTGCAAACCAAAGGCGACGAATGGGTACATCTATTCATCCAAATATATTACACCCAATTGAATTCCATAATGTGCCCACAGGTCGCCACCAATCAAGTCAGCATAATGAAAATAGGTTTCCTCCTTCCACCTCAACTAGATTCGAGTTTGGTGGTACATCAGGGGCTCAGCCACCCGAGGTCACAACTGAGATGTATGGACAGTCCCAGACCTCCTCTTCATTCGCACAGTTTGCATCTACGTCATTTCAACCGAACCCATATGCTGTGTCGTCTTCTGCATTCATGCCTTGGGTAGGAGCACAGTGGGATGGAACTCCCATACAGCAAACGCAAACGCAATATTCAGGCGGATTTTTCACTCCAACAAATACGTTTGCACCTGCTTTTGGCCATCTATTTGCTACACCAACATATACTCATACTCCTATACCATACACACTTCAAGATCAACAGCACGATGCTACTGCTGATGAAGAGCAAACTGAAGTGCAGCCAATCGCAGGTCAACCTAGACGTGCTCCTCCACATGATCGTAGGCCTCCTCCTTGTGGGACTGGAGGTGATCGGTGTCACGTTCAGGGGGGACGCAGACGACGTGGAAGGCATTAGTTTTTTTTTTTTTTAATGACAATTATACACTTGGTATAATATTTATTTATATAATTATATATGCATATTTTATATTATGTTTATACATTCTCATTGCATTCTTTGTTGACTTATTTAAATATTTTTAAAGTAAATTATTTAAATATTAAAAAATCACATATAATTTATAAAAACTTCATATAAATTAACATAAAAATAAATAAAATATAAATTAATGCACAATTTAGTTTTTTTTCAAAATTTCAATTTTAATTATGTAATAAGAAAATTAATAAGCAAACCCAATTTTTTCCATTATTATTTGTACATTAGAACAATTAAGGACACAAATAAATTCTAATATTAAGCAAACAAAATATTATTAACATAGTCATGCATTTATATGTTATTTACCTCTTTTTCATGCAAAATTTCTTTAAAAAATCAAATATTTTTTAATATGACCTACAAAAAAATATTAATATTTTTCGGTCATATTTATAATTATTTATAAAAAATAAAATTCTCAAATTTCTGCCCATTAATTAATATTAATATTTTATATTATTATTATTATTATTATTATTATTATTATTATTATTATTATACTTTACACATTATCTTATTAAATTACTTAAATATTTTTATGCCCATCGAAAAATAGCAATTCATTATACAAAATAAACTAATAAAATATGCTATAACTATAATTAAAAAAGTTATAAGAAATCAATTATTAACAAAATATGCTATAACTAATTTATTATCTAATAATAATAATAAGTACTGTTATTTTATTCATATTATTATTATTTTCACGCCCAATTATATTCATAATTTTTATTATTTTACATATTTTTACTTTAAATATTTTAACAAAATACTAAAAAATTACAAACAATCAATTATATAAAATAACAAAAAACATTTTAACAAAATAATAACAAATATTATCACACAATTAACAATTAACAAAAAATATATATTATTACCTTATGTTATTTTCAAATAAATAAGAAAATAAAATTTATCTCTTTCAATTAAATTTTTTTAATTGTTTTAAAAATATATATCATTTCTAAATTATTATTCATTTATATTTAAAATTATTTGTAACAAAAAATACTTTAAATATTAAATGAAAAATATATAAATTATTTATAATATTAAAAATAAAACTTATTTTTATTTTTTTCCCATTCTTCTTCTTCAAATTAAAATTAGATTTGAAAAAAAAAAAAAAAGGAAAAGAAGTAAAATTTGAAGGGTACGGTGCAGTGGGGTGGGCAATTCTTCTTCTTCAAATTAAAATCAGATTTGAAAAAAAAAAAAAGAAAAAGAAGAAGAAATAAAGTTTGAAGGGTACGGTGCAGTGGGGTGGGTAGCATAAGTGAATGGTGGGTGGGGGGCCGTGCACCAGTTCGGCATTATAAATACCGAACTTATGGTGCATGCCTGCTGCGACATGACAGGTCGCAGCAGGTCACAAGTTCGGCATTTATAATGCCGAACTAGAACTAATTCGGTATTTTAAATACCGAACTAGGGTACATGGGCCCCACTCCTGCACAAAACCAAAGGAAAGACGTTTAATAAATACTAATTCGGTATTTAAAATACCGAACTGGGTTTTGGTTTAACAAATTCGGCATTTAAAATGCCAAATAATGCATATTTAGGTAAATATTTTTCAAAATAGCATATTTTAGTATATATTTTTAAATTTATGCACAGTACGGTCATTTACTCTCTCCCTGGATTGATGCTCCCTCACCCATACCATATTCGCATAATAATTAACCATGTAGATATTATGTTTGTTAGCCTGCCAAACTGAAAAGAAATATCCATATTTAATTTAATTACCTGGAGCAATGTATCCAATAGATCCTTTTATGATCGAGCTAGATTGATTATCTTGTGCAGCACTAGAAACCGCGGAAAGAACTCTTGCAAGGCCAAAATCACCCACATGAGCAACCATGTCATCATCGAGAAGAACATTACTTGGTTTGATATCACTATGAACAACTGGTGGTTGGCAATCACAGTGAAGATACTCAAGAGCACAAGCAACATCAATCACAATATCTAACCTTTGTATGAGATTGAGAGTTGATGACCCATAGTCATTGCTTATAACTTCCAGATATATCCACTTATCTAAACTCCCTCTGGGGAGGAACTCATATATTACAGCTTGAAAATCATTGCCTTGACGATCTGCGCTTGAGCATACACTAAGTATCTTGAGAAGATTTCGATGACGGATGTTCCTCAGGGCTTCGCATTCAGACTGCTGAAGATTGAAAACTTTCACTGCAATGAAAGATTGACTTTGATGAAGAAAGCCTTTATACACTGACCCATAGCTTCCAAAACCAATTAAATTGGCATTGGAGAAACCATCAGTTGCTCGAAGAAGCTCCTGATATGAAATTTTGATGATTCGATTCTGTAGTGATGCAGAAGTAGGCTTCTTCTTCGACTTATTTCTCTTATGGCGGAGGATAAAGAAACCCACTACCAGAGCAAAGCAAACGGCCACAACAATAAACAGAACAATCAGTTTGAGAGCTAGAGACATTCCTTTTCTATTGGAGTGTGGGATGGCACAAACAGGCAACTTCAATTCAGGAATTCCCCCACAAAGCTTTCTGTTTCCAGAAAGAGAAAGGACACTAGCATTTTTGAAAATGCCAGTTTTTGGAACTTCACCCTCCAAATCATTGAAAGAGAGATTTAAAATTTGTAGAAATGGAAGCCCACTAAGATTCTCCGGTATCTTCCCTGACAAGTTATTATGTGAGAGATCTAGCACATTTAATGCCCTCAAAGCACTTAATTTCTCAGGTATTGTGCCTTGAAACAAGTTGCCATTCATGCGGATAGTCACCAAGCTTAAACAAGAGCCAATTGTGCTCGGAATGCTACCAAACAATTTGTTCTTAGAAACATCCAAAGTTTCAAGTTGTTTCAAGTTGCCAACATTTGGTGGCAACGTACCAGTTAAGGAGTTGTGTGATAGATTGATGGAGACAATGGACGGAAGTGCAAACACTGATAAGGGCACAGCCCCATCAAGACTATTTTCAGAAAGGTCTAACCTCAGTAATTTTCGACAGTTTCCTAGACTAGGAGGTATATTTCCTGATAAGTTGTTTCGATTTAACTGGAGAGCATACAAAGCAGTGAAGTTACCAAAGGTGGGTGGAATTTGTCCGATTAGTTGGTTTCCTTGGATATCTAATTCTAACAGCTTTTGAAGATTGCCAATCCTATTAGGAATGTTACCCTGCAACGCCAAGGATTTCATATCTAAGAGATTCAAGTTGACAAGGTTGCCTATTCCTGGAGGAATAGTTCCATATATTGGGTTTATTCCTAATGACAGATATCCGATTTGGGTGGAGAGATTGGCTATTGCTTCAGGCAATGGGCCATTGAGAAAATTTTCACCCACAAACAACCTCTCTAATTTGGTGCAGTTAGTTAAGGAAGATACAAAACTCAAATCATTCCTACCATTAGTTCCAAACATGTTACCGTCAAGTCCTACCCATGTCAAATTCACTAAACTTCCTAATTCCGCAGGTATTGGTCCACTAAACCTATTTTCAGAAAGAGAAATTAATTGAAGCTGTGTAGCATTTTGTATTGAAGTGGGATGACACCTGTGAATTGATTTTTTCCAAGTGCTAATTTTTTGGAGGTTGGGCAAACCAAGGCCAATATCTGCTGGGAGATTTCCCATCAGTTGATTTTCTGCAACGGATAAATACATGAGTCTTGAGAGGTTATAGATGCTAGAAGGAAAATTATCAGTAAAGTTGTTCGTTGGCATTAGTAGATATTCCAATCTTGTCAATCTGCCAATATCCTCGGGAATGTTTCCTTCCAAGTTTGACTGTGCCAAAGAAAGAAGGAAGAGAGATGAGAAATTCCCTATGGAAGGTGGGATCTTACCGTTGAAATTGTTCTGGCCGAGGCCTAGAGCACCAAGATTTGGTATTGAGCTAAACTCAACTGGAAAGATCCCTGTGAGATCATTATCAATAAAATTGATCTGCCTAAGGTTTATACAGTTGCTTAGATTTTTTGGAACTTTTCCACTGAAGGAATTGTTGCTTAGATAGACTACTCCTAATCGACGCAGCTTTCCAATCTCTTGTGGGATTTCTCCATAGAAACTGTTGTGGTTCAGAAGGATAATCCTGAGGAAGCTGAGATTCCCTATGTAGGCAGGGACACGACCCACCAATGCTTGTGAGGATAGATCAAGGGCAGTTACCCTTTGAGGATGCTTGCTACTGCAAGATATGCCTTGCCATTGACAATAATGAAAAGAAGTATTCCATGAGTTTAAGACTCCATTTGGATCCAAAGTTATTGCATTTTTGAAGGCCAGCAATGACAATCTATCTGTCTCATTGTTGAATTTGGAAGCATATCCCAATAGACAATTGGAATTAATGTAGGTGATCAGGACAATTGTTGCGCGATTTCTGCAAATGCACAGGTCGTGAACAAGTAATATAGTAGTGAAATAAGTATCGATCCCACGAGAAAGGGTTGACAAGTACCAAAACTATTGAATATTCTATTATTTAGAAAATCAATTATGAGAAGTCGTATTTTAAGGTAAAGTAAAGTTCAAGTAAATAAATGATGATAATATGAAATAAGATTAAAGGCTTAGGATTTAGAATTCATCAACTGATTACCTATTATTACTTTATATTTTTTAGATTGGATTATTTTTGCTAGAATTAATGATTAGATTTCCCTAAATTATATGATGTTCTCTCTCAAGATACAACATGTGTGCTCATATTAACCTTATGTCTACTCTCGTGATCATAAGCAATTAACACAAACCCATTAAGTTTTATAGAAATCCTTTTAAAAATCACAAATGAGTATTCTTATCTCTAAGCAATACATTCCCTAGGTCAATTATCTTAATGAACTAATATTGTGCTTCTACTCTTGCTACTTCACACAATATCTTAAATCATGCAATTAATGACCAGTTAATTACAAGCATTTAGTTCTAAGATAAAAGATTAATTCCAACAATCAAATCCAATCAATTAAATATAAATAATCATATGCAAATCAAAAGATTACATCTAAATCCTAGAAAATAAAATTAGCTATTCATAATTAAAAAAAAAGAAACAATTAAATTAAAAATAAAAATAATAAATATAATAATAACTTATAATTAAATTCAAGAATAGAGTTTAGAGAGAACTTGTTTTGGGATACAATCTTTGATGAACTCAAGCTTCCAAAAACTCCTCCTCTTGATCAAAATAAAAAATAAAACTAATCTACTCTAAGAAAGCATATGAAAATCTCTCTACATATTTTTTTTATGGATTTTCTTTTAAGCCATTTTCGTTTGCCAAGCATGGTATTTATAGACATATTTTGTCACGCCCCGATCCCGAGGGCACGTGACTGGCACTAATACACGGGACATGCACGTGGCTACCAGTGCCCGTAGTAAGCCTAACCCAAATCACAAGACAATAAGCCCACAACACACAACTGAAAAGCCCAACTGGGAATGGGCTATGGGCCCAAATAAGGTAAGTAGAACCAAAAGAAATCACAACACAACACAATATCAAATTGGCCTAACATCACTTATTCCATATATTCCAGAAAGAAATAAATTACAGAAAGGTTCTGCTTAACCCAAAGATTACAGCTCTTTAAAATACATAGCTGAAATAATACACAAAGCTCAATTACAAAGTGTAACATTGCGGAGTTCTAGAGTTACAATTACAAATGTACTTCTATTATATACATTCTTAATATCTCATGAATACAAATCACTGCCGAGGGAAAATTGGTAGTCTACTTAATTACAATTCCTTCCCAGCTCATTCCCTGACCGGAAAGCAACAAGATGAATAGGAATGAGCATTCGACTCAGTGAATGATACCAGCTAATATATTAAACTGGTACCTTATAGAGAGAATTCTAATGCACATGTTATGCATTATGCCACAGAATCAGACAAATCATCCAATCAAGCAAGGATAGGGTATGGTCCACAGTACCACACTAATACTCAATACTCAACATGGGGAGCCGATCCCCCTACTCTGGCTCTCTGAATCCAAATAATCTGTCTCTTATATCCAAGGGGCTTGGCCGTCACTGGTCTGTACCACACAGCCCTGACCTGACTGACAGCAGCCCTGGCGATGAGCAGGCCCTGCCGGCATCCATCAGTCATAGCTCATCTTTTGAATCTCATCATAATCCAAATCATAACCATAATAAATCCATAATCCTAGGTGGTACTGTATCCTCCCGACCTCCATCCATCAATCACAATCATAGTATGACACAAAATATAGAATATCAATTCATCATTCACAATCAAATGTTACATGCTTATATATGCAGTAGTAGTGCATAATATATATATATATATATATATATATATATATATATATATATATATATATATATATATATACACACACACACACAGCAATGTATACATAATATATATATATATATATATACACACACACACAGCAATGTATATGAAATGAAAACAGGATAATACATTAGTGAGTATCACTCACCTAATTGTCGACGCTTCCGACCGGCTTCCCTCAGAAGAGTAGCCTTGGAACCAGGAAGACGCTAGACACCGACACCTCGCAACAGAGAACATGAACATGATAAGAATTACTCTCAACCCCAGAATAGACTCGACAACCTAACAAATATTCTAAGAACCACTAAACATAGATTAACTCATATACCAACTGAAATACAAGGGTTCCGAATTCACCTTCACAAATTTCGAACATACAGACGTCGAGGATCGTGCCAGAACCTCAAAACAGAACCACTGGACCTCTCCACGCGCCGGCACCATCGTCGCCGCCGGCCGACCACGCGCCACCGCCGATGGTGGCGGATCAGGGAAAACTCCACACCAGCAGGTTCACCTCAACCCCAGGAGTCCAAAAATGATCACCACTCACCGGCACTCGCCCTCCAGCCACCGAAAAATGCCTCCAAAGTCACGATTTTACATTTTCTGATCTCCTCCTCTGGTGGTCCTCAGGGGGCAAAGCAGGTACCAAAATGAAGCTCTCATCTCCAGGAGTAAAACGGCACCAAGATCGCCGGATTCCACTGCCGGAATCGGCCGAAAAATGGAGTTGAAGTTGCGGTGGCCGGCGGTACTTCTCTCCTCGCGTATGCCGCCGTGCCGCCGCCGATCACCGAGCTGCCACCTCCCTCGAGGTAGCTGGTCCTCCTTCTACCCAGCGGTAGTGGCGGTGCTTGCCACCGCCCGCCGGAACACCTCCAACACCCACTCTCTCTCTCTCGGCCTCTCCCTTTCTCTCTCCTCTCTCCTGCCCGTTTCCCGCTTCTGCTTCCTTCCCAAAACTCACCGTTTTGCCTCCAATTAACCAATCACCAGCCTTCCATTTCTTCTTCTTTTTTACTTAAAACAGATTATGTTTATATATATATACTAACCATATAATATACATATAATACTATATATATATCCTATATATATATACAAAATAATAACAATAATAATAATACTGATAATAACAATAATAATAGTGATGATAATAATAATAATAATAATAATAATAATAATAATACCACCAATAATCATAATAATGAAAATGATAGTAATAATAATAATAATTAACAATAATTCATAATTTACATATTAATAATAATTTACAACATATACTCATGAATATATATCAATAACATTATTAACGATAATTATAGTAATTATAACGAAAATCCAAATATCCAACAAAATACTATAATTAAACTTATAATATAATTAATACTTTTATTAGTACTCAAATATCAAAATATAATCTAAAATACCATTCTCCAAAAATCCACATTAACATAATCATAATAATATAATATTGTAATATTGTATCAAAATTGCCATAATAATACGTATTCAAATAATATGAATATTTATAATTTAATAAAATATAATTTCAATTCTTACTTTAATAAGGAAAATAATAAAATAATATATTTCCGTACGAAAATAGAATTTTATAAAATAATTGAAAATTTGGGGTATTTCATATTTGGTGGAAGAATTCAAGTTCCATTAAAATTCTTACATCAAAAATTCAACATTGATGGTTAGGTTGGCCACCAACCATTGAATTCCTTCATCAATATTAAAAAATGGTTAGGTTGGCTACCAACCATTAAATTTTGGCCACCAACCATTGAATTTATTTCTCATGGATTGAAAACTTGAATCATTGCTTGCATCATTATTTTTACTGCATCATTTTGATCTGCAAAAATAAAATAACAATACTTAAAATATGTTATAATTTATTTATAATTGTAAAACTATTTATTTCTAAAAATAAGTAATAATATTATTGCATTCTTGAGAATTGAGTTAAAATTTAAGTTTAAACAATTAAAATAACTCTAAAAATATAGAGTTATCAACAATGGTATACAACACAAAGACAAAAGGAGCTGTCATTCTTGCACTCATGTACCTGACAACGCTGAAACTTTTCGTTATGTTCTGATTCTTATAGCTCTCCTTGTTCAGTCATCTCTTGGTGTAGAGCACATTTGTTCCTAAGAGAGACATTAGTGCCTAGTCTTCAGGAACTTCTCACGCTATTCTCATATTCAAATCAACAAGTTACCGTTGACTATATACATATAATTGAAGTTTCATCAGCTATTATTCTTCTTTAATAAATTAAAGAGAATGAAAAAGGCATCACATGTACAGGTATTTGCCTGGATGGAGACTTCACTTATTATATATAAGTTGCAACACAGCTCCATAGGTTTTTTTAATTAAATAAATTTTAGCATCCGCCGCCTGTTTCTAATGACTATCATTTTCATTGCTTGACTTCACTTTTCTTGCCTGCCATAGAGAATCTCTTGCCGGCCTTCAAATTTGCTCCAATTGAAGTTTCAACTTGAGACTTCACTACCCTGGAAATGAACTGAAAGAGTTACAATAAATCAGCCTATACAGGCCTCGTATGTCGTTTTTGAAACGGGGGAAGTATCAAGCACCTCATAGTCTCCCAATCGAAATATCAAGCACCTTATATACAGTTTCAGTTCGTCTCTTGGCTTTTAGGAAGTAGACCCAATAATTTTTAAGATACATTATAGCCAAAAAGTTAAGAGGGTGTTTATTTATAGATAACATTTTTATATTTTATCGTTTCTATTTTCTAAAAAATTATTATTTTCATTTTCCATGGAAAATCATTTTCAATTGTAATACATGTTCATTTATAAATCATGTACTATTTTGAAATTGGAAAACATGTTTGATACAGATAAAATTTATCTGGTAGCTTAAGTGAGATTACCGGCTAAGAATATGTAAACATGAGAGAGAAGAGTTAGAAACTCTCTGAGACTGTCCCGATGAGGAGACTTTGATATCTAAGTTAAAGAGTTAAAAGAGTCTGGAAGTAAGTAATAAATAAAAATTATACGAGAAGTATCTTTATATAAGAGAGAATGAGAACTTTTTTACAATCATGTATCCTTAAATTCAAGCAGTTCATTTTTTTGTTCTTATCAATTCATATTGCGCTTTTTTTTTTTTTTTGGCTTGTTATGACTTAATTTACAATTAAACCATCACTCTTTTTTTATTATTTTATTTTACTGAGAAAATTACTTATTATTTTTTTTTAAATTAGCACTTTATAGTTTGTTTATTGGATATTAAGTATATATTAAATATATAGATGGAGAATATTTTACCATGATATCATATATAATTCAAGTAGTATATTCCTATTACAAAAAGTTTGACATCAAATTTTATAATAAATATTTTTTTTTCATATATATTCACTTTTAGTGAATATTTACTTTTTAACTTAAAATAATAGAAAAGAAAATTATTTTACTTTACTAGTCCGTTATCACGGTGACATTGTAGATAAAATAATGCACATAAAAAGGAAAAAAAAGAAAAGAAAAGAATCAATAAAATTGAAAAATCAATAAAAGTAAGTAATGCATAAAAAACAAGGAAAAAAGAAATTGAGAATTAATAAAACATAAAAAAAAATGAGAGTATTTATTAGAATTCAACCAAAAGAATAAAAAATTTGAGAATTAATAAAAAAATAAAAACAAAAAAGGCAAAAAAGAAATTGAAAATTAATAAAAAAAATCATAAAAAGAAATTGAGAATTAATAAAAAGAATAAAAAACAAACAAAAAAGGCATAAACGGAATTGAGAATTACCGAAAAAGAATAAAAAACGAACAGAAAAAGGAATAAAAAATGAGACAATGTTTTCTAAAGTTTAGTTCCAATGTAAAAAATCAAAAAATTTATTTTTCAATTCTTCCGTTTGAAAAATTATAAATAATATTCAAAGATGAATTTATAAGTCAGTCACTCTGTCATGTCTAAGCCAGTTCCAAACGGTTGCCATGTCTAAGTCAGTCACTCTGTCACGCTTTTGCTAATTAATTTAAAGAGAATTTGTCATTAGTTAAAACAAAAAATTAAGAATTAGACATGCATTCTAATGCTGTTCAAATTATCATCTTTTAGATTTTAATCGATTCTGATTTACAATATCAATTTGGAAGAAAATTGAATCAAATGTGAAAAAAAAAATTAATATATTGAACTTCTTTTTTTTTTTTTTTTTAAATTAAAGAGATAAAGAGAAATTTGTATATCATAAACCTGTGTCCATGATATACTATGAATTGGGCCTACAGTAAATGTGCAGGCATGAAGAAACGCAAATTTCTCTATGATTCTATTAACATGTTTTTGAATTTTTTTCTTTATTTTTTGTTTTTTCACCTTTTTTTTTTCTTAATTTTAAATGCTATTTTTTTATTTATTTCAATACTTAAAATTGAATTGTTATAATTAAATATATAAATTATTTTTATTTCTCCCATCTAATAATTATAAATTATAATAAATATATAATTTATAATTAAATATATAAATTAAATTATTATTTTTTTAAAATTAACAAGTATATTGTTACTCAAAATGCAGCTACATTGGTGTTGAATTACACGTATATTATTTTTGAACTGTCAGTTAATAATAAAATATATTTTCAATTACAATATTAATGATAAAAAAAAATATTATGATAACAATTAGTCTATGTATATTAGTCTTGTGCTAGAAATACATTGTAATTTAATTGCATATACATAATTCTCCAACTACATGTATGTTATTACTTAAAATGTATATATATTGGTATTGAATTATATGTACATTATTTTTAAACTATCAGTTAATGATAAAATATACCTTCAAATATAATATTAATAATAAAAATATTCTGATAATAATTAATCTATGCACATTAGTCTTGTACTAGAGATACATTGTAATTTAACTGCATGTATATGATTCTCCAACTGTAAGTACATTATTACTTAAAATGCATGTACATTGATATTGAATTGCATGTATATTACTTTTGAATTGTCAATTAATGATAAAATATATTTTTAATTATAATATTAATAATAAAAATATTCTGATAACAATTAGTTTATGCACATTAGTTTTGTTATATAGATATATTATAATTTAATTACATGTACATGATTTTCTAACTACAGGTATATTATTACTTAAAATGCATGTACATTGGTGTTGAATTGCATATACATTACTCTTAAACTATCAGTTAATAATAAAATATATTTTCAATTAAATACCAATGTACTTAGAATAGTTTAATAATAAAATATATTTTCAATTAAATACCAATGTACTTAGAATATAATAGTAATGTATCTCAAGTTTAATATCAATGTACTAGAAAAAATAAATAAATAAAATTTAATATGTCTGCTCTAATAATTTAAGTTATTAAATATTTTATAGTAATTATTTTTTATAATCATTTAAATATATTTAATTAAAATTATAATAATTATTAGATGGGAGAAACAAAAATAATTATATTTTTTAATTCTAAGTATTGAAACAAATAAAAAAATAATTAGCATTTAATTTAAAAAATTTTATAGTCCATTTATAGTTTTTGAAATGTTAAATACATTAAAAAAATCAAATAATAAAAAAAAGAATAAAACACACCAACAAAATAATATAAAATATCACGTATCTTTATTTCAATAAATCTCCTTGATGTGAATTTTTTATATTTCTTGGGCTTCTTCATCATATTGGAGTGTTCATGGTATAATTTGCACAAGACAAAACAGATGGCTCATCAAATAAAAATGGCTTAGGCCTTTTGGGGAGGTGAGCCCGAGACACCAAAGCAAGAAGATAGAGGCTCAACGATGGAAAGCTGAACACTCCAATATGATGAAGAAAGCCCAAGAAATATAAAAAAGGGCCATGGGGACAAAAAATGAATAAAAAAAAAAAAAATGCCAACGCTATTTCCATCATCGCCTGCAGAAGAATATTCAGGCGAGAGTAGCCTACTACACTGCCGATAAGGACGTGGAAGTTAAAGAATGGACGCCCGTGGATGATGAGATTGAGATTTATTTATCTGATTTTCTTGATAAATACCCAAGTCCTAGAAAAGTGGTTGATGCGTACATTCACAGCATTCTTTATCTTTATGCTTCTGCTACAATTGCAAAGAAGAGTTTCCCTGTCTTTGCTCAGGCTGAGTACAGTAGTTCATGTATATCCTCTACTTGCTATGAATGTATACTCTTTTTCTCCTTTCAATTTCAAGATTCATTAGATTGTGATGATAGAGGCTACATAAGCGACAAAAAGCCATGCATTAATTTCTTTTTTAATTGGTATTTTGTTTATAATTTCTCATTTTCTCTGTACTTATTTTGCGTATATACTCAATATATATCACAACAACTCTTCAAACGTAAAAAAACAAAGTTATGCTGCAACTACATAACATTACATTGTAATTTTCCAAATTACTAATTTGCAGGCTGCACAGATGCTTCATTTTAGTAGGCTTCCTTTATTAGATGTAAGTCTCTCGCAACATTTCTTATTTCCATTCGATCTCTAGGTCTCCACCGAACATGAAAGTCCAACTTTAAGCACAGAGATCAAACACTTTTGCATTCTTCCTGCTGCATTGTCTTCAGACAGTAATTGGGGATCTACTATATCCATTACTCGTTCAGGCAGTGCCATCATGGTATACTTGTGAAGATTCAGATCCCCTGAAACATCTCATCAGTTGGCTTTCTTGCAGTAAATATCTCCATTATAAGTATCCCAAAGCTGTATACATCTCCCTGGATTGATGCTCCCTCACCCATACCATATTCTGCATAATAATTAACCATGTAGATATTATGTTTTTTAGTCTACCAAATTGAAAAGAAATATCCATATTTAATATAAGTACCTGGAGCAATATATCCAATAGATCCTTTTATGATCGAGTTAGATTGATCATCTTGTGCGGCACTAAAAACCATGGAAAGAACTCTTGCGAGGCCAAAATCACCCACATGAGCAACCATGACATCATCCAGAAGAACATTGCTTGGTTTGATATCACTATGAACAATTGGTGGTTGGCAATCACAGTGAAGATACTGAAAAGCGCAAGCAACATCAATCACAATATCTAACCTTTGTATGAGATTGAGAGTTGAGGAGCCATAGTCATTGTTTATAACTTCCAGATATAGCCATTTATGTAAACTCCCTTTGGGGAGGAACTCATATATTACAGCTTGAAAATCATTGCCTTGATGATCTGCGCTTGAGCATTCACTAAGTATCTTGAGAAGATGGATATTCCTCAGGGCTTTGCATTCAGAGATGAAACTCTTTAAGGCTCCTCTCTGCTGAAGATTGAAAACTTTCACTGCAATGAAAGATTGACTTTGATGAAAAAAGCCTTTATACACTGATCCATATCTTCCAAAGCCAATTAAATTGGCATTAAGAAACCATCAGTTGCTCGATGAAGCTACTGATATGAAATTTTGATGATTCGATTCTGTAGTGATGCAGAAGTAGGCTTCTTCTTCGACTTATTTCTTTTATGGCGCAGGATAAAGAAACCCATTATCAGAACAAAGCAAACGACCAAAACAATAAACAGAACAATTAGTTTGAGAGCTAGAGACAATCCTTTTCTATTGGAGTGTGGGATGGCACAAACAGGCAACTTCAATTCTGGAATTTCCCCACAAAGCTTTCTGTTTCCAGAAAGTGAAAGGACACTAGCATTTCTAAAAATGCCAGTTTTTGGAACTTCACCTTCCAAATCATTGAAAGAGAGATTTAAAATCTGTAGAAATGGAAGCCTACTAAAATTCTCTGGTATCTTCCCTGACAAGTTATTATGTGAGAGATCTAGCTCATTTAATCCCCTCAAAGCATTTAATTTCTCAGGTATTGTGCGTTGAAAAAAGTTGCCATTCATGCAGATAGTCACCAAGCTTAACCAAGAGCCAAGTGTGCTTGGAACACTACCAAACAATTTGTTCTCAGAAACATCCAAAATTGCAAGTTGTTTCAAGTTGCCAACATTTGGTGGCAACGTACCAGTTAAGGAGTTTGTGACAGATCGATGGAGAAATTGGCAGGAAGTGCCAAGACTGATGCAGGCACAGCCCCATCAAGACTATTTTCAGAAAGGTCTAACCTCAGTAAATTTCGACAGTTTCCTAGACTGGGAGGTATATTTCCCGATTACTTGTTTTGATTTAACGGGAGAGCATACAAAGCCGTGAAATCACCAAAGGTAGGTGGAATTTGTCTGATCAATTGGTTTCCTTCGATATCTAATTCTAATAGCTTTTGAAGATTGCCAATCCCATCAGGAATGTGACCATGCAATGCCAAGGATTTCATATCCAAGAGATTCAATTTGACAAGGTCGCCTATTCCTAGAGGAATAGTTCCATAGATTTGGTTTATTCCTAATGACAGATATCCGATTTGGGTGGAGTGATTGGCTATTGCTTCAGGCAATGGGCCATTGAGAAAATTTTCACCCGCAGATAACCTCTCTAATTTGGTGCAGTTGGTTGAGGAAGACACAAAACTCAAATCATTGCTGCCCTCAGTTCCAAACATGTTAGCATCAAGTCCTATCCATGTCAAATTCACTAACCTTCCTAATTCCACAGGTATTGGTCCACTAAACCTATTTTCAAAAAGAGAGATTAATTTAAGCTGTGAAGTATTTTGTATTGAAGTAGGGATGACACCTGTGAATTGATTTTTTCCAAGTGCTAATTGTTGGAGGCATAATGATGAGGCTTAGCCAATCTTGTTAGTTGTATATGATTTGTATTATAGAATTTATATACGTATAAAATTGTAACTCTTATGTGCTGTTATGTATTATAAGGCGATGATCTTTAGTACGCAAATATAAGATGAGAATTAATCCAAGCATTTGCTCCTATATGTTATCAGAGCAAATTGCCTAAAAGCTCAGAATTCGTCCCAAACCTCTTTTCTTGTTTTCTCTTTCTTTGTTCATTAAAACACTATTTGTCGGTATGTCTTCTTCCATTTCCTCCAACATCGGTTCAACCATTGCTGGTGTGCAAACAACTGCACCTTCAATCTCTCTTCCAAGTCTGAATATTGCATACCAAATTTTGATCAAGCTTAACTCTTCTAACTATGTCCTATGGCAGATGCAAATGCTTTCCCTCTTACGTGGATATAACCTAGCAAACCATGTTGATGGTTCAGCTATGGCACCCTCGGCAACATTTGGTGATGGTGCTCCAAATCCTGCTTATGATCTTTGGTATAGAGAAGATTAGATCATTCTCAACTAGTTAGTCTCCTCTATTTCTTAAACCTTACTTTCTTAAATTGTGGGTTCCGCTATAGCCTATGCGGCTTGGAATAAACTAGTAGCATTTTATACATCTGGTTCAAGGGTTCAAATTCACAAACTTAAAAGCCAACTCCATTAATTGAACAGTGGTAATGATTCTATCGCAATATATATGCAATGGGCAAAGGGTATTAGGGATAAATTGGCTGCTCTCAATAGCCCAGTCTCAGATGATGATTTAATTGGCGCAATAACTGATGGTTGTGAAGCCTCCCCCGAGTACCGGCCCGGTCCACTAGAGGGAACCGGGATGCTCATTCGGGTTTAGACTCACGATGGAACCCTCGGGTTCAGATTTAGTTGATTTTGAAAATAATTTTTAGGAGTCGCTACCCTAATTTATTTTAAATGGGAAAAATTAAGGAAAAACCCAATTGACTCCAATTTATTAATTTTGCAATTAATTTACCCAAGGATAAAAATCACTAATCTCGAACCAGGTTGCTTTCGGGGACTATGTTTTTTGTTTTAAATAATATAAATTTAGCTCTTAAGTTTAATTTGACTTGAAAATTGGATTTCATGAATGACATTTATAAGTTGATTTTAAAGAAAATGCATGAATATGACAAAATATGAATGAATTGTGAAAATAAAACATTTATAAATTAATTAAAAAAAAAAGAAAAGAGATTGATTGGGATTTGGATTTGAGGTCTGGATTTAGATTCCAAACGTGCCTACGTACCCCATTGAATGGGGATCAAAATCCACGTAGTTCGTTCTACTGTTAAGTGGAGCGGTTTAAGAGTTGATCAGATTGATTTTGGTTTGGGTGTGTTGAAAGTGAGGAAAAAGGTTGATACCTTGACTTTTGGTGGGCGAAGGGTTTTACCGGACCGAAATTCCGTTTTATCGGGACCGGGTGATTGGATAGATTGAAAGATTAATTAATTAATTAAAATGATTAATTAATTAATATGATGGAAAAGATGGATGGATTAATTAATTAAAAAGATTAATTAATTAATTTGGATGAAAAAGTGGATTAAGAAAAATGATTAATTTGATTTTTTAAAAAAGGAATGATTTTTGAAAAAAAAGAGTGATTAATTAAAAAAATAGTTAATTAAAAAGATTAATTAATTTGGTTAGGGTGAGATAATTAATTAATTAAAAAGATTAATTAATTAATTAGAGAGTGATTGGAGGGAGAAGAAGAGAGGAATTTGAGGATAGCCATCTACCCAAATTCAAGGATGTGTTGAAATGAGAAGGGAAGGGAGCCTATTTATAGGCAAATGGGTGGAGGGTAGTTTAGGTAATGGAAATGTGAAAAGACCATGGGGATAGGGTCAGAAAATGGCTGATAACTGGGCAAAGAGGGGTAAAAAAGTCATTTTACACATGTGGGGCCCACTAGAGCAAAATGGGGTTGTGCCTTGGCGCAGCGCCTCACCTGGCCTTTGCGGCGTGCCGCAAAGGGAAGGTGCGGTACTGCGCAGACCTGACGCGGTGCCGCACGGCTCCCGTGCGGCATGCCATGTGGCATGGCACGCTTCCCGAGGTTGTTCTCTTTTTTTTTTTTTTTTTTTTAAGAGATTGATTATCGGCATGGAGTTTGAGAAATTTGGATGCTTGGTGGCAATGTGAATGAAGTCTAAAAAAAAATTCTTTTGGGGGCGCTGCCCTCGAACCCCTACCCGCTAACCAGTTAGCGAGACCACCATAACAGCTCCGCACAAATGAGTTAAATTTAATAGGTGCTAAGGTTGCGGTTAGATGCTGAGGGTGTAAAATTAAAGGTTCACAGTTGGCCCCTCATCAGAATTGGCTTTGAATAAAAGGTGATTCTGATGATAGTGAACATTGGGAAGAGGTGCCATGTCAGACTCTGGGCTTGTGTATTCTTGTCATGTCCTTTGGGAGAAGGAACTTTATCAATGGCTATCTGTTCGGCTTTGATGTTAGTTGCAAAAATGGTCTCGGTGAATTTTAATTAAGGCTATCTGTTCGGCCTTAATATTGGAGATGAAGAATGTTTGAGGCGAATCTCAATCAAGACTATCTGTCCGGCCTTAATGTTGGAGATAGAGAAAGTTTGGTGAATTTCAATCAAGGCTATCTGTCCGGCCTTAATGTTGGAGATAGAGAAGGTTTGGTGAATTTCAATCAAGGCTATCTGTCCGGCCTTAATGTTGGAGGTAAAGATGACTTGGGTGAATCTCGATCAAGACTATTTGTCCAGCCTTAATATTGGAGAAGATTTAGATAAATATCAATTAAGGCTATCTGTTTGGCCTTAATGTTGGAGGTAAAGAAGATTTTGGACAAGATCTTAATCAAGGCTATCTGTTTGGCCTTAATGCTAGAGGTAAAGATGATTTGGGATAAATCTCAATCAAAGCTATCTGTTCGGCCTTAATGTTGAAGGTAGAGAAGGTTTGGGTAAATTTTAATTAAGATTATCTGTCTGGCCTTAATGTAAGGAAGATTGGGTAAATCTCAATCAAGGCTATCTGTTTGGCCTTAATGTAAGGAAGATTGGGTAAATCTCAATCAAGGCTATCTGTTTGGCCTTGATGTTGGAGATAAAGAAGATTTTGGACAAGATAATTTATTGAAAAGAGAGCCTCGACCTATGGCGAGTTGGCTCGCGAGAGATTCTGAGGAAAAGCCTCAGCTTATGGTGAGTTAGCTCAAGATTTTAGTTGTGCCAAAGAAACTTGGGCTTTTGAATGTGAGGGGTTGAGCCTTTCAGAAGGCTCAAAGAGACTTTGCTAGGAGTAAAGGGACTCTGGAAGTCACACTTCATTTATTAGATCTGAAAAGGTATTATTTAGCTTCAAAGAGACACTGGTCAGTTTCAGGAGGTGTCAGTAAGCTTGGAGAAAGTATTGGTCAGCTTTAAGAGATGCCGGTGAGGCTATTGGCTCAGCTTATGTATGATGGTGCATGATTGCAGATGATTGCATAGGTACTGGTGCACAAATGATGCATGCATGTTTCAGACCTTCTATTTGACTTATATGCCATGCATGATTTGTGATGATGCTTGTAATGGATGATTGCATGAATGCATGAGGGTGGAGACATGCATGTGTGGACTAAGAAACTCGACAAAGCTGAGGAATTCAAGTTGGGTTGATATGGAAAAATTGCCATGGTGGCATTATAAGGAGTTCGGGGGGTTACTTCAGACCTCAGAATATGGTGGCCCATGGTTTCTGTTTTGGTGCTGCCGAGAAAGAGCTGTGCCTATTCCAGAGAGATAGGGAATATGGCTTGGCTGCAAAGGCAACTCTAGTGGTGCTAAAGTTCAAAGTCTAGCATTTTTTGAATTTTTCAAGAGTTTTTGACTTGCCTCAGGATGTTGCAAGCCAAATGATTGTTGGTGATAGTTAAGTGAATTTGACCGCTGTGATTGAAAAGTTCCATGATTCCGATGACCAGGGAGATATTAGGGGTGCAGAGGCTCAACATGAGGGTCTTAATTTTCTATTTGAGTGTCAGTTATGGATCTGTTGATTTGGGTGATGCCACAGTGGTAGATAGAACAGAGGTATTTTATGGCTAGAGCTGTGCTGGCGAAGACACTGATGAGCCTCAATTGCTTTGTTAAGGATTTAGAGAGATGAACTGTCTTGCTAGTTATTTCCCAGTGATAAAAATTTGTCTATTCTTACCCTTTCTGCTTTGGTGCTTTATGGATGTCTGTTTCAGGTTTTGGGTTATCTCAAAAGCATGGTTGATGGATCATTTTCAGGTGGTGGCCCCTGCTTTTCAGTCTACTCATGCTTTATTGATACTCGATCAGAGATCATATAGGATGATTGCTTGCAACTTGCCCCCGGTAGACACATTTTTAGCACTACCAATTGTAGAGGATTTCATCTCTCATGACCGGGAGCCATGGGTGTCAAGTGATTTGCCTGTTGGGCTTGGTTTGAATGACTTTCCACTAGGGAGTAAGGATCTTAAGGCAGATGGGACGAACTCAGGACGTGCGCCCAGCTTTTCTTTCTCGGAGTTTATGTAGATCATAGCTCCCATTGCTAGAGCTATCAGGTGATGGCTGACTTTCCACCGTAACAGCTCCGTGCAATGAGTTGAATTCAGCAGGTGCTAAGGCTGCGGTTGGATGCTGAGGGTGTAAAATTAAGGGTTCACAATGGTCTAGGTGTTGTGTATAGACCATTCATTCGAGCCATAGATGCTTGGCATGAACCCATGACTTACAATGACCTATATGGATTGTTATTTAGTGGAGAACAGCAAATTGCCAATGATACTGAACCTAAAGAAATGGTCCCTCCTACTACGTTCTATAATCAATGACAATTCAGTCGAGGAGGACGTTATGATGTGGTGGCCTTGGTAGAGGCTATGGCCGTGGTACTAGTTGCAACACTATGATTTTTGAATCTTCTACCGATCCCCAATGCTACAACTATCAAGGGTATAGTCACTTATCAAAAAATTGTTCATCTCTACAAAAGACCAATCAGAACTCATCTTAGCCTCCTTCATCCCGCTTTATTGCTTATCCACCTCAATCTCATCTAGTTAGCACTCCTCAACCATGGGTTGTTGATTATGGTGCAAATCATCATCTCACTAGCAAATTGGAAAACATCAACCTCAACAAAGACTATATCGATCCTAAAGAAGTCATTATTGGAAATATTAAAACTCTTCCAATTACTCATACAGGCTCTTTTATCTTTTCTGCAAATAATAAATGCTTTCTCTCCAATAAAATTCTTTGTGTTCCTGATTCATGCCAAAATTTGTTATTTGTAAGTGAGTTCACATGTGTTAACAATGTCTCTGTTAAATTTTTCCCTCAATTTTTTGTTGTTAAGGATATCCTTATGAGATAGGTACTCTACAAAGGCCTGAATAAAGGAGGACTCTACTCTATGCTTCTTGAAGCTCCCAGTAGTCAATCCACAGCCATTGCCTTTTTTGCTTCAGTCTTTGTTTGGCATGCACGCCTTGGTCATGCAAATGGTCATGTTATTCAAGCTACTCTAGTAAATAATAATATTTCTAGCAGTAAGGACTCTTTTTCTAGTTGTCATGCTTGTAATATTACTAAAGCACACAAGTTATCTTTTCATAATTATGTTTCTACTATTTCTAGACCTTTGGAACTTGTTTGTTAGGATGTTTAGGGTCCTATCCTAGAAATTTTAGTTGATGGCTGTCGGTATTATGTGTTATTTTTTGATTTGTTATAAATCTGAAGTTTTCAATGTTTTTGTTAAATTTTGAGCACTTGTTGAAAAATACTTTGACACATCTATTAAACTTTTTAGTCTGATTGGGTTGGATAATATCAAGCTTTGTCTTCCTACTAGCAGAAAATGGTGTTACCCATCATAGCTCTTGCCCATACACACCTAAATAGAATGGGTGTGCTGAACGCAAACATAGACATATTGTTGAAACTACTCATGCTCTTTTGTAACACTCAGTTGTTCCTTCATCTTATTGGACTTATGCATTTGACACAACAGTTTATATTATTAATTGTTTAAGCGCACCTCTCTTAAATAATAGATATGCATATGAAGTATTGTTCAAAGCCAAACCTCTCTATGATGATTTGTAAATTTTTGGTTTGCTTTTCTTCTGCAAGGCCTTGCTCGAGCAACAGCCAGATCCGCTAGAGGGAATCAAGAGGCTCATTCAGGTTTAAACTCACGATGAAACTATCGGATTTGGATTGGTTGATTTTGAAAAAGATTTTGGGAGTCGCTACTTTAATTTTATTTAGTTAGGAAAACATTAAGGAAAAAAAACCCAAATTGACTCTAATTCATTAATTTTGCAATTAATTTACCCAAAGATAAAATCACTAACCTTGAATTAGGTTAAATTTGGGGACTAGATTTTTTGTTTTAAATAATCTAAATTTGGGTCTTAAGTTTAATTTGACTTTGAAAATTAATTTCATGGATGGTAAATATTATATGATAATTATAATATCATGATTAATGCATGAACATGGTATGAGTGCAATGAGAAAATTAAAATGAAACATCCACATTGAATGAGGATCAAAATCCACGTAGTTCATTCCACAATTAAGTTTGGTGGGGAGGGGAGGTGGGTGTTAGGAGTTGATTGGATTGATTAATTTGATTTGGGTTTGTGAGTGAGAGGAAAAGGCTGATACTTTTATTTTTAGAGGGAGAGAGTTTTACTGGACTAAAGGTCCATTTTATCGAGACCGGGTGATTAGATTGATTGGGAGATTAATTAATTAATTAAAAATATTAATTAACTAATTAATATGATAAAAATAATAGATGGATTAATTAATTAAAAAGATTAATTAATTAATTTGGATGAAAGGTGGATTAAGAAAATGATTAATTTTATTTTGAAGAGTGATTAATTAACTAATTGAGTGATTAATTTTAATTAAAAAAAAGAGCTTTAGTTAATTAAAAAGATTAATTAACTTGGTTAGGGTGAGAAAATTATTTAATTCAAAAGATTAATTAATTAATTAGAGAGTAGTTGGAAGGAGAAGAAGAAAGAAATTAGAGGATAGGTATCAACTTTAACTCAAGGGGTATAAAAAAATGAGAGATGGATGGGGGTATTTATAGGAAAATAAGGTGAAAGTGATTTGGGAAGTGAAAATGTGAAAAGACGTAAATGGTAGGGCTAATAAAAGTGCTAAAAAAATTAGATTGGTGGTGTTTTGGACATTTCCTTTTTGTAGGGGGACAGAAACTGACATGGCACCGTAAGACTGATGCAGCTCTGCATCAGCTTTGCGGGGATCCTCGTCAGAAAGGCACAGCGGTGGCATGTCAGAGATATGCAACCGTCACCTTTAAACGCCTCTCTAACACAGATAAGCTCCATCTTAACCCAGATTTGCATAGCCTCAAACACGAATTTGCGGCAGTCTGATGCAGTACCATGTGGCAGCCCGATTCACTTTTTCAATTCTTTTTTCAGTCAGTTTTTTGGTATTTCGGGTTAGTTTTTGAGATTTTTGAATCAATTTTTGAGAGTTACAGAGCTCAAAAATCTTATTAGTTAGTGTTGATAAACTCAAAATTATTTTTAGAATGCTTGGAAAGTCAGTTTGAGAAAAGATTCAGTCAGTTTTGAAAAAATATTGTATGATACAGAAGGTCCGATCAAGGTAGGAAAAGTGTCAATGTCTGAAAAATTAAGTATTCTTGTACTAATGTGACCAAAAGTCTATTTTTTGCTTTGGGGACACTGCCCCTTACTCGCTTGCAAGTGGTGTTGCCCCTTTGACTCCCGCTGGCTAATTGGCTAGCAAAATCGCCATACTGGCTCTATGTAGCATATTAAACTTAGCAAGTGCTAAGGTATGGCTGATAATGAGGGTGCAAAATTAAGGGTTCATAGTTGCCTCCTCATCAAAATTGTCTTATATAAGGCAATTCTGATGATAGTGAATTCGAAAGTTTGGGATGGTATAAAGAACCAAAGTGATATCTAGGTTGATATTTGGACATATTTGGGTGAGAGACATAGTTGAAAAAGGAAGATGGAAAAAAGAACCATAGGGATATTTAATAAATCATTCTTAAACATTTATGGGTGAAAAATGTGACTGATAAATAAAAGCAAAAAATAGACCAAAGGGATATCTAAACTGATGGCCAGATATTTTTGGGTGAATTGATAGATTTGGGTAAAAGATGTGGAAAGTGAAATAATATAGATGTCTATGTGATCATTTCTAAACATTTATGGGTGAAATTGATGGATTTGGACAAAAGAGATGGAAAAGAAACCACATTGATGTCTAGGTGATTGTTTCTAGACATTTATGGATGGAATTGATGGATTTTGATAAAAGAGATGAAAAAAGAACCACATGGATGTCTAGGTGACAGTTTCTAGACACTCATAGGTAGAAGATGATTTTGGATAAGATAATTTAGTTAAAAAAGAGCCTCGACTTATGGTGAGTCAGTTTGAGAGATTCTGAAAAGATTTTGGTAGGAGAGCCTTGGTCTATGACGAGTCGGCTTGAGAGATTCTAAAAAGATTTTGGTAGGAGAGCCTTGGCCTATGATGAGTCGACTTGACAAATTCTGAAAAGAATTTGATAGGAGGAGAGTCTTAGCCTATGGCGAGTCAGCTCGATAAATTCTAAAAAGATTTCGATAAAAGAAGAGCCTTAGCCTATAGTGAGTCAACTTGATAGACTCTAAAAAAATTTTGATAAAGAGAGAGCCTCGGCCTATGGCAAGTTGGCTCAAGAGATTTTGATAAGATTTTGATAAAGGGAGTTAGCTCAAAATATTCTGATAAGATTTTGATAAAGAGAGAGCCTTAGCCTATGGTGATTTGAGTGAAGAGATTCTAAAAAGATCTTAGTAAAAGAAAAGCCTCAGCCTATAGCGAGTCGGCTTGACAGATTCTGAAAGGATTTGGTTACGCCGAAGAAACTTAGGTTCTGAATATAAGGGGTTGGGCTTTTCGGAAGGCTTGAAGGGACTTTGATGGGACTAAAGGGACTCCGAAATTCACACTTCATCGTTTAGATCTAGAAAGATATCATTTAGCTTCAAAGAGATACTAGTTAGCTTTAGCAGATGTCGGTCAGCTTTGAGGAAGTACAGGTCAACTTTACGAGAGGCTATTAGCTTAGTGTATGCATGATGGTGCATGATTGCAGATGGTTGCATATGTAAGCATGTTTGTGTATAGATGATGCATGTCCATATATCAATGTTTCAGAATTCATAGGCCTTTTGTCCAATTTCTATGCCATGGATGATTTGGGATGATGCTTGTAATGGATGATTGCATGGGTGTATGAGGGTGAATTCACAAGTTTGCTTTATGAATGCAATTTTTTAGTGACTTTTACACTATAATATCCTAATTCGATATAGGACGTATGTATAAAAATATGTGTAAAGATATCCGATTAGTATCATAATACGTGTCCAAGTTAAAAATAAATATTTTCAAATATTCAAATAATTTGAATATAAATGTTTTAAAGTAATAATTTCATATAGAAATATTTTTCTTATTGTTATATTTATATTGACATTCAAAATTATTGATATTTATGAATTTATATTTGAATATTGATATTGATATTGATATTTATTTATATTATTATATTGATATTGATAAGTTAAATTCATATTGATGTTGGATATTATATATATAATTTATTAATATTGTTATATGAGTATTTGAAATAGTAGAAAATTATTTCAAATTTGGTATTGATATTTGGAATAATTTATTTATTATATTTTATATTGATATGTGAAATGATATTAATTTATTATATTATCATGTTAATATTTTTAAGAGAATATTTTATTAAGTGAAGTATTGAATTTTAAATTTATTATTTATTTAAATGAGAAATTTTAAATTAAAGAAATTGAAATTTTATTGTGAAAATATAGAAATTTGCTTAATTAATATTTGAAATTGTTTTAAGTTATCTAGTTGTTGTTGTTGTTATTGTTGTTGTTGTTATTATTATTATTATTATTATTATTATTATTATTATTATTATTATTATTATTATTATTATTATTATTATTTGTCAATATGTGTATATATGAAAAAAAAAAAAGAAGAAAAGCTAAAGTCGGTATAGCCCATGAATTTGGGCAGAAGGAGAAAACAAATACAGAAGAAGGAAAACAGAGTAGGCAGAGAAATAGACAGGCAGAGAGAGAGAGAGAGAGAGAGAGATGGCTGCACCCCTGTTCACAGTCGTCTGGCCACTGTTGATCGACACGCACTCCACTAAAGGAAGGAGCGCTTGCCGACCAACTCACCCACCGTAGCCTGTCGCCAACCACCTCAAGATGATGACACACGCGCCATCTAAAGGCTCTCCAGCAGCAACTTTCTAGGCCAATTTTCAACCATTTTCGATCTCCGTTTTTTACGAATTTGGTATGGATGAAGTCATGGTGATTCCAGCTTTAATTTAGTATATCATTTGTTAATTTTAGATGATTTTTGTTTTGATTGAAATCCAACGTTCTTAACAGTTGCTAGATGTGATTTTTGGTGATCTTTAGCAAATTATAGAAAGTGAAGGTTATTTTTAGACTCCTCATGTCATACGCTAATTGTTGATACCCTTGGATTATGATTTGGTCACCGTGGAAATTTTTTTGCGACCAGATTCTAGCGACCTTTGAAAGTGATGATTTTGGACAGCAGCTCTAGCTCATCAAACCGAGCCATATGGTATAAATCTCGACTCCTAATTATGTATAAATAGTGAATTATGAATTTATTTGTAAGAATTTAGGTAAATAGTTTATTAGAATTAAGTAGTTAAATGGGATAATTGAATTGAGTTAATTATATATGATTATTGAGTATTATTGGTGATCAAATTGAAAGATTAAAGTGAGACGTTGAGATTAAAATTAATTTAATTGAATTGATTGGGTATTAGTTTCATAATGAGGAATGAAATTGGCGGATGGGATTAGTATATTGAAGGTCTGGATTGGACCATTTGATTGTGATCTTTTGGATAAATTGAATTTATGGAATTATTGGTGGAAATGAAATTAGTTCTCTTGAATATTGGAAATTGCTTAATTGGTTCTAATTGACCAATAAGAAAGTTGAATGGAAGAAAGGGAATTATTCTCCTTAAGTGAGCTATTGGAAAACAATTAGAGAAATGTTAAATTGAGTAATAAGTATATGTATGGTATATCATAACTTTAAAAGTAATTAGTAATAAGTAATGAACAAGATAGAAGTGTTAGTAAGTTAAGCTAAGTTAAGCAAATGTTATGATGAGAAAGTGATTAATGTGCCATTGAAATGTAACATGTAGAGTCTAATGACAAGGATAAGAATATTATGTAACAATGCAAGGAGCATCACTTGTACCAGAGTCAAACGTAAATAAAAGCAAAGGAGTCCAAAATAAGTACTTAATAATATAATATACCTTGTGTTATAAGCTTAAACCTTTATTGTTCCAAACCATAATGGTTGAATTGTTCCAATGCCTTGATGAACATGAATTGTTTATTAAACATCGAACCCTTTGACATGATACTTCTTGTTAATCATGGGCAATTGAATTCATACTATGTTCATTGAATTCCTTGATATGAACCTCATATGAGCTTTCTTATTCAATACCTATTGATAAGTAGAAATCTTCTTTCTAATGTGGGGAAATACATCAGGCCTTATGCACTTGGTTTATGCCTATGGGTAAGGCAAGAATACCCAACCCTATTTGGGGGAATGCCTAATCATAAGAGTCCATCAGTCTTACGTAATGTGATATGGGTAAGTGAGTGAGGCTTAGGCTGCCACTCTTGAATTAATATGTGTGGGAAGCATCCTGCTCCCAAGAAAATGATATTTCTGCTAAAGACATTGTTTCCATTTTAAATGAGAAATTGAACCATAATGTTGATATTGATTGAAAACATTCCATTGTTATAAAGAGCCCTTCTTGAAATTAATCATTGTACTCACCTTATGTATTGTATTATTTTGTACTCACTAAGCATTGTCTCATTTCTAGTGGTTTAAAATTTAGAGGTAAAGTCAACAAGTTGGCAAGGTAAATTCTAAGCCTATTCTCTCGCTTGGAAGTTGCTCTGCTAAGCCTTGATATTGTGACTCTTGATTATGAAGGTTATTATTAGAGCTCCATGGTTATTAAAAAGTTAGTACTAATATATTATAGGATGTACATGTAATATGAATAGTATTGTAATTGCTATTGTAATAATGTATAATGTAATGAATATTTGGTTAAGGATATGAGATTCAACTTTGGAAGTTATTCATATTGTGTGTAAATGATATTATGGGTAACAAGGAAATGTGATTAGGTTACAATCTTGGGATAAGATTTAATGTGATGAATGATAATAGATTATGAGTTAAACAGGTTCTATAGGTTTAGGTGACCTTACTTCTCCTTGAATTCTAAGACCATCACGGCTTAAAAAGATGGGTCGTGACATGCACCATGGAGGGTATGCATTTATGGAATAAGAAACTTGACAAAGCTGAGGAACTCAACTTGGGTTGGTATGAAATTATTACTATGGTGGCATTACAAGGAGTTCAAGTGGATGAAGATTTTTTTGTGGGATTGATTCGAGTTTTGGGATCCAGTGGCTCATGGTTTCTGTTTTAGTACTACTAAAGAGGAGTCATGTCCTACCTTTGGGAAATTCAATGCTATAACTTGGCTATGTCACGTAGGCAACTTTAGTGGTGTCAGAGCTATGTCATATTTTTCACATTTTTTAGTAAGTTTTTGGGGCTTTCAGGTCAATTTTTAAGGCCTTCTTGATTCTAAAAAATCATCGATCAGTGTTGGTGGATCCAAAATTAATTATTAGATAGTGTTGCAGATAGTTTTGAGAGAAATTTTATTAATTTTGAGAAAATTCTAATTGGTACAGAAGGTCCGATCAAGGTCAAAAAAATGTCAATGTCTGAAAATTAAGTGTCCTTATAGTATTATGCCCGAAAGCCTATTTGTTATTTTGGAGATACTGCCCCCCATTCCTTCACAAGGGACACTACCTTCTTGACCCTTGTCTACTAATTGGCTACAAGACTGCCATGCTGGCTTTGCATATTACACTAATCTTATTAGATATCAAACTATAGCCATATCATAAAGGTACAAAATTAAAGGTTTACAGTTGCACCATCATGAGAATTGTATTGTTTGTAAGGCAATGCTGATGAAACGAACCAAATTGATGTCTAAATCAGTATTTAAACATACTTGGGTGAGGAAAATGGTCAAAAATGAAGATGGTAAAAAGAATCATATAGATATTTAAGCAATCATTCCTAGACATTTATGGGAGGAGAATATGGATGACTTTGATAATTAGATGGGAGAATGGATCACAGGAATGTCTAGTTGATTGTCTCAGACATTTATAGGTGAAAAATTGACTAATAAATAGAAGTGGAAAAATGGAATCAAATGGATATTAAGGCTGGTGGCTAGATATTTTTGGGTGAATTGATGGATATGGTTAACATAGATGAAAGGTGGGGAAAAAAATTAGCGAGACACTTAGATTTGACATTTTTTAGGCAAAGAATTTGGATGTATTTTGTATAAAAAGGGTGGAAAAGAGGAATCAGAGGCATGTCACTATTTAGTCATTTTTGGGTAAAAGATTTGGTTGACTTTAAAATGAACGAGGATGGAAATGGGAACCCGATTGAAGTTTAAGTGAAAATTTGGATGATTCTGAGTGAAAGACACAATCGATTAAAAAATAAGAGAAGATGGGAAAGGAACCATATAGGTGCCTATATGATCATTTTAGATATTCATGGGTGGATTGATTGATAAAGGAAGACACTTCTACTATATCTGGGAGGTTGTTATGGTTTATCAGAAAAAGAAGGAATTATTTTGAAAGGTGCCATTCAGATTTAAGAAGGTATCACTTAGCTTTTAAAGGGTAACAATAAGCTTTAGAAAGATGTTAGTCAACTTCAAAGAGGTATCAATTAGTTTTGATAGAATATCAATTAGTTTTAAGGAGGTATTAGTCAATTTTGAAAGGCGTTGGTCAACTTTAAGGAGGTATCAGTCAATTTTAGAAAGTGTTGATTAACTTCGAGGAGGTAACAACCAGTTTTGAAAGGTATTAGTCAACTTTGAGGAGGTATCGATCAGTATTAAAAGATGTCGATCAGCTTTGAGGAGGTATTGATCAGTTTCAAAATATGTTGGTAAGCTTTGAGGAGGTATTGATCAGTTTCAGAAGATATTTGGTCAGTTTTGAAAAATGTCCATCAGCTTCAAGGAGGTATCGGCTAATTTTGGATGATATCAGTTAGCTTCATAGAGGAGAGGCCATTGGCTAGACTTATGCATGATGGTGCATGATTGCAGATAATTGCACATGTATGCATGTTTATGAATATGATGCATGATTACGTATGCATGCTTTTAGATTCATGGACCTTTTGTTTAACTTCTATACCATAGATGATGTAATAGATGATTGCATAAAGGCAGGAGGGCAGATGCAGGTGTTTACTTTATGTATGTTATGAATGCAATTTTTCATGTGATTTTTTCATCCATTGTGCTGTATTTCAGTCACTACATGTATATATGGATGAAGAAACTCAAGAAGGCAGAGAGGATGAGTTTGGGTAGATGTGGCATTATAATGACGGTGACGCTTTGTGGAGAATAAGTTAACTGGGATTTCTTAAGGGCTTGCTTTAGATTTTAGGATCTAATGGCCCGTGTATTTTGTTTTGGTGCTGCTAAAGAGGAGTTATGTCATACTTTTGAGGAGTTCAGCATTATACTTAGGTAAAACTTGAAGGTAGCTCTAGTGGTGTCATAGTTCATAGTTGTGCATTTCCATATTTTTCAGGAATTTTTGGATTTGCCTAAGGATATTGCCAGCTAAATGGTTATGAAGGGTTGAGTGAACCTAACCACTGTGATAAAAGTGTTTCAGGATCTCGATCACAATAGGGATTTGAGGAGACAAAGGCTTAGGATGAGGGCTCTGGCTCTTTTGCTTGATGGCTGGGTGCCTATTTCCTGACTTTGTTGATTAGGGTAATGCTGGAGTAGCAAATTTAGCATTACAAATGAAGCATAGTCATTTTGTGGTTGTGACAATTCTAGCAAAGACACTGTTGAGCTTAGATTGCTTTGTTCAGGTCTAAATAGATGGACTATCTCTCTTGTCATTCTTCATGTAAGGGAAAATTTGGCTTTTCTTACCTTTCTTTTAGAGGTGTTTTGTGGGTTTCTGATTTTAGATTGTATTATTTTGCAGGTTCAACTTATGAACCATCTCAAAGTGGTCCTTTTGGCAAGCGATGCTTATGCTGCTTTTTAGTACCGCATCTGCATTATCCTGGTTTGTAAAGACTCAATTAGAGAGTGGATAGGATGGTTGTTAGAACTTGCCCTAAAAGATGTATTTTGAGCATTGTGAATGGTATGAGATTAGATTTTTCATGACCATAAGCCATAAGTGTTGAGCGATTATGATGCAGATAGACTATATTCAAAATGTGCCCCTAGTTGTATCCTTTTTAGAGCTTGTGCGAATCACAACCTTTGTTGCTAGGGCCATTAAAGATGCTTGGTTGAGGATTTATTATGCTATTTGTTTTGAAATTTCATATGGGATGATAGAAAGGGATAATAGGTGGTTGATAGAGGTAGTTTGGCTAGTTGATAAAAAGCATTAGGTTGCCATATTAAAGGAAATAGAGGGTGTGTGAGGCCTCGCCCCGAGCACCGGTCCAATCCGTTAAGTGGAATCAAAATACTCATTTGGGTTCGTAATTGAGCGCCGGTTGTCTGGAGGTGCAAATTTGAGGATTCACAATTGTCTCCTCATCAGAATTGTCTTGTCAAAAAGCGATTCTGATGATAGTGAACTCGGGGATGAAAAAAATGAACTAAAAGGATGTCTAAGTTAGGATTAAGACATGTTTGGGTGAAAGGCATGGTTGATTTTTATAGGTAAAGGATAGATGGAAAAAAGAAACCATAGGAATATTTAGGTGATCATTACTAAACATTTATGAGTAAAATGAGGTTTTGTCAATGGCTATTGGTCTGGCCTTGATGTTGGATGCAAGAATGGTCTTGGTGAATTTCAATTAAGGCTATCTATTTGGCCTTAATATTAGAAGGTAAAGATGATATGGGGAAATCTTAATCAAGGCTATCTGTTTGGCCTTAATATTGGAGATTTAAATTAAGGCTATTTGTCCGGCCTTAATGTTGAAAGTAAAAATGATTTGGAAAAAATCTCAATCAAGACTATCTGTTAAGCCTTAATGTGATTTGATGAAATCTCAATCAAAGTTATCTGTCCGGCCTTAATGTTTGCTAAATCTCAATTAAAGCTATTTGTTCGGCCTTAATGTTGGGTAAATCTCAATTAAGGCTATATGTTCGGCTTTAATGTTTAGAGAATTTAAATCAAGGCTATCTGTTCAACCTTAATGTTTAGAGAATTAAGAAGATCTAGTGAAATATGGTAAAAGTAATGGTTTTGGCCTGTTTTGGAAAGTCTAGCTCAATGTCCGGTTAGTTTTGAGACATTTCTAGTAGGAATA
Source organism: Reutealis trisperma (assembly GCA_947687605.1). Classification (NCBI taxonomy): domain Eukaryota; kingdom Viridiplantae; phylum Streptophyta; class Magnoliopsida; order Malpighiales; family Euphorbiaceae; genus Reutealis; species Reutealis trisperma. The sequence goes on along the minus strand of CANTUT010000371.1, from coordinate 43,160 downwards.
ATGACGATCCTATCTGGTAGAAATCGACGAAGAGATGATACTGTCTGGTAGGAATGATGACTACCCTATCTAGTAGGAATCGACAAAAAGATGATCCATTTTGATTCAGAAGTCTGACTTACAACTTGCTCTATTATGAAATGCATCTGACTATGCAATGATTGGATACCTTGAGCCTATGAAGGTCAGTTTGGTAAGAGAGTGCTAAGCTTTTGGAAGAAAGATGCCCCTACTTTAGGAAAGGTGAATATTTAGGAGGGAAATGCCCTCGCTTTAGAATGATAAAGTGGTTTGGCTATTTTATTTAGATAGACCAAGTTGGGGATGGTCAAACTGGGTATTAGGCTAGTTGAAGGGTCGGTCAAAGGCTACTAGTTTGGTATTATAGGAGGAAGAGATCGAGCTAGTTAGCTTGAAAGGCTTGAACAACTAGCTTAGGGTCATATCAGGTGTGAGGCTAGTTGGTCACTAGTTATCAATTTAGCCTAAGAAGAAGTCACTTTAAGAGGTTACTAGGTATGGCTAGGAGAGATCAGGCTAGGTTTAGGTGAGTTTAGCTTGTGAGAAGGTTTGGTTTTAGGTTGAATTGGAAAGCTTGATCAGGGGGTCAAGTCCTTTAAGACGAGTAGGTCGAAAGGCTAGTTCAAGTTTTGGGGAAGGTCAATTTGTCATGCTTGTCTATGAAGAAGTTCATACGGGAGTCTTTGGTCAGGTCAAGCAATTGGCTTGGTCAGTTATGGCCTTCTAGTTTGGCTTTAAGGAAGATTGTTTAGGATGATGGATCATTTTGGAAGGCTAGGTCAGGTTTGGCTTTGGCTAGGGTCATTTGGAAGCTCAGTCTAGTTTGGCTATGTAAGAGATCATATTGGAGGCTTGGTTGAGTTATTGTCTTTTAGTGAGTTCATTTGAAAGGCTTGGTCAAATTTTGTCTTAAGGCTGTGTCGGAGAGATCAGGCTGGGATGTTAGACCTGGGAGGCTAATCTTGGCTTAGAGAAAAAGGTCAGGCTAGGCAATCAATTTAGAAGGCTCAGTCAGATTTTGCCTTAGAGGAGATCATGGGCTTCATAAATGGAGGCCTTTTGGCAGTGGGCTTTATGGTGAAGGATTTCGGGAGTGGGCTACATGGTAAAGGCTTTTAGATTTGGTTTTGGGCTTTGGCTCAGGTATGGTGCTATAAGTATTGGTCACAAGGATACCGTAGGCTTATGGATAAGGGTTTGCCCTTTGGCTTAGTTGCATCATAATGGTTTGTAGGCCTTAAGAGGCTTTGATTATCAAGGATTATGTGTTTTGCCAATGAGGCTTAATCTTTTTAGCGATCATGAGATGTTTGCCAAAGAGGCATGAGATGGGCTTTAACTGGTTCGAGTCCTTCTTAATCAACTTGAGGATGATAGGCTTTGAGAGATATGCCTCAACTAGATTCAAAGATAATGAGTCTTGAGAGACTTAGGATTTTTGGTTTTGCCCATAATGAGATTTTGCCAAGGAAAGGTATGGTGTTTGAGCTTGAAATGATGGTATGATTTACCAATGAGACTTGGAATGGAACAGTATGATTTCATAAAGTTCAAGAATGGTTTGGAGGTAGGCTGAAACTTCTGAAAAGAATAATGGAGGTTGTATGACTTTGCTTTTTGTAGCATGAATAATGGAAAAGAGCAAGTCAAGCTATCTTACTATTTAGGATTGAAGAGACACTTAGAGTGACACTTAATTAGTTTGACTTGATGACAAACTGACTGCTTTGGCTGAAACAAAGAGCCCTTAGGAATGGCTAAAGGGCTAGTGGAAGAAGATAAATTTGGGATCATGCCCCCAAATGAGAGACAAGGATTTGATATACTAGAGATGAAAGGGATTATGCCTTAGCTCTTTGCGTTAAGTGATGGGATGGATTGATAATAGACAAGGATGTTCTGGGAAGATATGCCCCCATTGTAGGATAAGGGCATAAAAGATTGCATAACTTTAGAGAATGATCTTCTAATGATGAAAGATGACTTTAGAGACATGAGACAAGATGGATTGATTGAAGATGATTTGACAACTGTGGACATGAGTGAAGATGACTTGAATGAGCTTTTTCTCTCTTTCTTTCTTTCTCAGCTCTAACTTTTGGGTAAGTCGTCTTTTTGGGTTTTCAACTTAGCGAGCTTATATTAATGAAATTTGGAAGAAAACATTCCACTATGATTTGCTATTTTTCTTTGAGGGGCTTTGACCTTTGAATTTTGGATTTGACAAAGGTTTTCTCTAAACTTATTGCTCGTTATTAAGGTGCATTATTTTGATTACCCGATATGCCATAGATAATTCCATTTGATTTGCTCTTTGTGCCTTAATTATTTGATGAGAGGTCCATTACTTGATCTTCTTTGATTAGGAGCTGGTGAAGCGATTGTTGATTTGAGAGAATGAGGACACCTCAAATTCTGATATATGCTAACTATGGTGGACTTAATTGATTGTTCATTCATCCCTCTTTTTTCCTTCATTTCTTTTTTTTTTTCTCTTTTTTGTTTTTGTTTTTTTTTTTCTTCTTTTCCTTTTCTTCTTTTTTAAAGCTCATCCATGTCAGACTAAATTAAGGAAGATAAGAAATAATGAAAAGAAAAGATGCATTACTATAAAGGAAACTTTATTATAAGATAACAAAAAGGGACTGACATGGTTGACAAAATACAAAAAATAAAATAAAATAAAATGACAGACTCTAACTCAAACTTAGACTTAGATTTTGAGGCTTGGGATCAAACTCAAACTTAGATTTGGAATTCAACCTCAGATAGGTCAGATTAGCTAGGCTTGAACTCCTCCATATTATGCCACTCAGGGTTGAGGTAAGGTGGGATTGAGTCGGATTTAGATTCCTCATCATTGTTTAGGTTGGTGGTGGAGAATTTAGCTTGAAATGATTTACTTTAGATGCAATCTTCAACCTTTGATGCAGTTGCAACCAAAGCTCTGAAGGTGGGTAGGTATTGTGTTAACAAATAGGCTCGATATGTTGAGAGTAGATTCTTGACAACAATATCTACTTGTTCTTGCTCTATTGGCCTATTTACCACTTGAGCAGCTTTAGCCCTCCACCTTGTAAGAAACATGGAGAATGACTCATCTGAAAGCTACTTTGTGGTTTCCAAATCACACATAGTGACATCTACTTCAATATTGTAATGATACTGTCTAACAATGACTTGACAAATATCATCCTATGTTCTTTTTTGGCTATTGTCCAGTGAAAGAAACCATCTCCTAGCAGCTCCGGTTAGTGTGCTTGAAACATTTGAGCAAGTAGCTCATCACTAAGTCCCATAGGTTTCATTACTCCTATATATATCTTCAGATGAGTTCTGAGGTATGTGGTTCTATCAAATCTATCAAACTCAGGCATTTTGAATTTAGGAGAAAGCTTGGCATCAGGGAATAAGATCAAGCTATCCATATCAATTAAGTCATTATGGTGCTTAGGGAAGAAGATTGCGTAGGTATACAAACTTTCAAGGCATAATAACTTAATTGCATTGTGGCCATCAAGGAATAAGATCAAGCTATCCATATCAAGGTAAGTGCTTAGGGAAGAAGCAAGAATATATGCATACAAACTTTTGAGGAAAAAGATTCCTTTTGATGTTGTGAGCTAATTGCATTTAGGTTTTTGAGGATTTCCTAAGGTTATGTAGGTCAAGGTCTCAAGCTTAAGGCATCAGGTTAGACCAAAGGTACTAGACTTAGGATAGTGTGTTGGGCTAAGATATTAGGCTTAGGATAGTGTGTTGGGCCAAACGTATTAGGCTTAGGGTATTGTATTAGGCCAAAGGTATTAGGCTCGGGGTAGTGTGTTAGGCCAAAGGTATTAGGCTTAGGGTAGTCTGTTGGGCTAAATGTATTGGACTTAGGGTAGTGTGTTGATGATTAGGTTGGTAGAGTATGGGTAAAAATGAGAGTAGAGGTGTTTTAAGTTAAAGGCTTAGGTAATGGGGTAAGGTTTAGGGTGATGGCTTAAGGTTTATAGGGGCAAAAGGTGATTGAGACAGGATAAAGTGTTTAAGGTTCAAAAGTGAAGGTGTTTAGATAGAAGTGGAAAGTGAGTATGTGACCCTTCTTGGGTTCAAGGTATAACCTAAACTAGAGATGAATGTATATTTTTTTACACAATATGGAATACATGATATGTATGGGAAAAATATTTCATGAGAATGCAAAGATGCAAGATTTTAATTATGGTACATACAACCTAAGATCAAGATTTAGGTTTAATACATGAAAGGGTAAGGGTAGCTCTGTTTGGGTACCCGTCACACTAGAACAACGATATACCTAACCACATATATATGAGTCAAGGAGCCTCGCGTGGATCCAACAATATGTGCATGCTCATTACACCTTTGAAAGGATCAAAAGATTCATCATGAGGTGGATGATTTCACTATCAGTGAATAGACCCAAGGAGGGTTACCCATTTGATTTTACTTTCTATCCATTGTTTTCCTCTAGGTTGAAAGGCAAGGAGCCTATGCAAATGATGCATGAAAGTCATTTATGTATTAAAAGAGCCAAACTTTCTTTTAAACCAATTGGTAGTCCTCTTATTTCTTTTTATAAAAAAGAAGGTAATCCTCAATGGAGTTGCTAGCTGTGAGGCCTTACTCGAGCACCGGTCCGATTTGCTAAGTGGAATTGAAATGCTTATTTGGGTTCGTAATTGAGCGCTGATTATTTGGAGGTGTAAATTTGACGGTTTACAACTATGAGGTCTCACCTGAGCACTGGTTTGATTCGCTAAGTGGAATTGAAATGCTCATTTAGGTTCATAATTGAGCGCCAGTTGTCTGGAGGTGCAAATTTAAGGATTCACAGGGTGATGTAGCTGAGGAGAAAGAGATTGTAAGGGAAGCCATTGATAGTGAGAGAACTGCACCATATATAGGGAGTAACTCGATCTTTGGCTAGGACTAGGGGATTTATTAGAGGTGTGATACCACAGTCTGCAATACTGACTCAGACTGTGATGACTGTGATAGAGGAGATTGTGACTATAGTGAGGAGACAAGGTGACTCTATAGTGGTGGTTTAAAGAAGGACTAATACAGTTATGGCAAAAAGGAATACTACAGTTTCTAAAGTGTAGAGGAGGATTTTAGATGCCACATAGTGAGCGATTTTCAAGCTACTGCTATGTAGAGAAGGACTTTTAGGAGCAGTTTTAGAACTACTGTACTAAAAAGAGGGGCTTTTAATATTGCTACGATGAGCAGTTTTAGTTCTACTTGTATTTCTATTACTCTAATGGATGGAGCTATAAATACTAAGAGGAGGGATGCGACCATTAAGGAGATTATGGTGGACTCTGATTATGATGAGTGCACAAGAGATGTGAACCCTAAGAGGAGAAAGATGATTGGCTAGACTATAAATTCAAACATGACCTTTTTGCCTTTTGTTTAAGATTTTTGCTTTCATATAGATTTATACGTTGACTGGATTACATGATACAGGATAAGCTATAGACCACATTGAAAGGTCTATCCTTTTTATTATGATAATGAGTTGTATCTTATAAAATCTTATCACCCTTATATGAGACATCTTTTCTTTTGGCTCTAATTTCTATCTAAGTCACCCTTTCAAATTTTCAACTTAGCAAGCTCTTTTTATTATTTTTAGTTTAAATTTCTGCCCAAGCTGCCTTTTAGAATTTTTTGACTTAACGAGCTTACTCTAATTTTTGCTTAAGCCATCTTTTTGGGTTTTTAGATTATTGAACATTTGTTATTTCATTTTTCTCTATTTTTTGTATTTTTTATTTTAGTAAAAGAAATTAAGTGAATGATGTATTATGCAAAGAGAAAATAAGAATATGATATTTTTTGTGTGAAAATAAAATATGATTTAAATCATATTTGAGTTGGGTTGCTTACGTATACCTTATATCATTTTTCTTTCATTCATTTTTTTAGGGAGAATCAGGTCCATGTAGTTCTGGTGTATTAAAAGGAAAATAGAAATAAAATGTAGATGCTATCTTTAGATGAAGTATCTCTCAAGATTAGAGAATTCATTTCCTTCACATCTATAAGGATGGCACCTCAACCATAGAGGATCTTCTTGAGCAGTATGGTCCTGTCCAATTTGGCCTGAACTTTCCTCTCAGATTATGAACAGGAGCTTATATCTCTTTCTAACTTAGATTTCCTTCTTGCAAATCTCTGTCTTTCACCTTCTTATTGACAAGCTTGGCTAGCTTTTGTTAGTAATCATGGATTTTGTACAAAGTGTCCATTCCCTTCTTATCAATGCATTCAGTTGGTCATGATATCCTCTAATCTATTATGCTTTTATTCTCTATAGCCTTTGCTTAACAGGCTTCATGTGTATGTAGATTAGGATCTTTTGAACTGTGATGCTTGAATCTATTTTTACCATGTCTTTGGGTTCAAATGCAGAACAGTTTAAGAGCCTATAAGACTTTTTTATTAATGGATGCCTGTAGATACACTGTATGATATTTTTGGTTTTTCCTCTACGTCATAATTAATTGATTCTTTTGCCTTTTTCATTTTTATTTTTTCTTTTTCTCTTTTTTTTTCTGGATGTTCTATTTAAGGATGAATTAGAAGAAGTAGAGCAAAATAGAAAGTTCAAACTTTTCACTACTGATAAAGATCCCATCATCACTAGTTACACTAATAGATGAGCTTGGAAAGCAAAATACAGACTTAGAAAAGCAAGATTCAACATACTCAAATTTAGAAAAAGACTCAATAAAAATGGACTCAAAAGTGTTAAACTCATACTTAAATGACTTGTACTTGGACTCAAATGGACTCAGACATAGGCACAATAGGGCTAACACTCAAATACCGATTATTAGGTAAAGCTTGAGATGATTGAATGATGTAAGTGTTCAAAAGAGGATTGGTGGCAATATTGGGCTTTCGCTTAGGGACAATGATGTCTGCATTGTCGATGATGTCCTGAATTTTATACTTTAGAGCATTGCATATGTCAATTTTATGTCCTGCTCCTTGGTGATAGTTATAGTACTCGTTAGCATTATATTTCTTAGGCAAGGTGTTGGGAGGTACTCTTAGCTCTAGAGGCTTGATAAGGTGAGCTTCTAAAGCTTTCTTATAAATAGTGCTTAGGGACATGCCCAGTTCAGAAAAGATTCTTCTTTCCAGTTTCATGGAATATTGGCTGGCGATGGTAGCTTCTCCTTTACTCTCCCATTTAGCGGAGGTGAAGGGAGTGTAGATGTCATTTTTATTGCACTTTTTTTTTTCCGCTATGGGAATTTGTTCTAGTGTGTTACACTTTAAGACTTTTTTAACAATGGGTGGGGTAGGATTTTTATTGCTTTGAAAATGATTAAAAAAAAAAAAAAGACAAGTTGGTGTTAGGCATGGTAAGGGCTAAAATGGCATTGGTGCTTAGGATTGGCGATGTGAGGTTATGGGTTAAGTCAATGGTGGAGGCAGCATTAACAGGCTTAGCTAGGTTCATTATTCCTTTCACCTCATCGATGATGAGTTGGCATTTGAGATTCAAGGAACTACTGAAACCAGTAGTGAGATGGATCAACACATTGTTGAAACTGGCCTATTGAAAGCTTAGAGTTTGATTGAAATTGGCTTGTTGAGCATTAAGAGCAGAGGTGAGTGTGGCTTAGAAGTTCTCCTCTTATTTTTTAAGGAAGTTAGTGAAAAATGTGTTCATGGCACTTCATCGAAAAGGCTAACCATTGGTACCGTCGAAAAAGGAAAGAAAATGGTAAGAATTGACATATCAGAACTAAAAGGATAGATGCAAAGGTAGGTCCAAAAAGGATTCTCTTTTATTTGGTTGGTCACCGAGTTGGAAAAATGGGTGGTTATATGTCTAAGGTGATGAACCACGGGTTTTGGTGTTTTAAGGTGTTTGGGCTTTATTTCTGAGGTTTTTTTTTCTTTTTTTTTTTTTTTTTTATGTATGCATGCCAATATCATAATGCATGTAGAAAAAAGGTTTTGTGGGCACATGCACAAACATCTTTAATTATTACGGTGCATGAAATCTACGATCAACATCAGGATGACTATATGCACAAGTGTGAAGGATGGTCTGGTTAATGGTCCCCATCCCACTATAGCATTGATATACCTAATTACATATGAGTCAAGGAGCTTTGCATGGGTCTAATGGTATTGATTGCTCATTAGATTACCGAAATGATCAGGGATTCATTGCAGGGTGGAATGCTTTTGCTATCTCTTAACATATTCAAAGAGAATTATTAAGCCAATGCTACTTGTCATCCAAAAGCTTTCCTAAAACTAAGATTAGACAAAGAGCCTTTATTATGCAAAGTGATGGATGAAAGTCAAATTAAATTTAAGCAAGCTAAATGGAGATTATTTTAGAAAAATCCCAACCAAATATTAATCTTCTTATTTTTCTTTCCTTTTTTATTAAAAAAGGTGGCAATTAGTTCCCCAGTGGAGTTTGCCAGTTGTGAGACCTCGCCCGAACATAGGTCCGATCCATTAAGAGAGGATTGAAATGCTCATTTAGGTTCAAACTCACATTAAAGCCATCAAGCTCAGATAAGTTGATTTTGAAAATAATTTAGGAGTCATCACCTTAATTTTATTTAATGAGGGAAATATTGAGAAAACTAAAATTGACTCCAATTTTATCCCAAAGAAAAAAGTGCACTAGTCTTGAGACAAAAAAAGATTTAAGGACTAAGTTTTTTATTTTAAACAATCTTGATTTAGCTCCTAAGTTTAATTTGACTTAAAAAATTGATTTCATGGTTAATAATTATAAGATGACAATTAATAATGCATGATTATGGTATATATATGAATGCATAGAGAAAATTAAAAGGAGAATAAACATCAATAAGCAAAGGTCAGTATTTCCTCTAGTCCTTAAGGGTACAAAGAAAATCATATAACCACTTCTTTACTCCAAAATAATTTAATTGATTAATTCTATTAATTAAATAATGGAATGACTTTTCTATCCCTTATGGGTTCTAGGAAGAGTATAAATTCCCTTGCAAAATATGGGTATAAATATTTACATTGAAAAATAAAAGGGAAGGGAATTGATTGTGATTTAGATTTAAGGCTTGGAATTAGATCCCAAGTGTGTCTATATAACCCATTAAATGGGGATTAAGACTGATGCAGTTCATCCTCGGTGAAGTGGAAGAAGTTTTAGAAATGGTTAGATCGATTTGATTTGGTTTGGGGATTTGGATTTGAGAGAAGATATTATACCTTCTCTTTTGATGTGTGTGTAGGATAGAAGATTTTATTGGATCAAAGTTTCATTTTATTGATATCGAATAGCAGGAATCCTTGCTCAAGGGAAGTGGACGAAGATGAAGGGTTCGATTGATTGGTGGATTAATTAATTTGTTAAAAGGATTAATTAATTAATTATGGTGATGAATTAAAATGATAGAGTATTAACTAAAAGGATTAGTTAATGTGATTGATTAATTAATTAATTAATTAGTTGAAATTAATTAAATTGAAAGAGAATTTAATTAATGGGAGGTGTACTCAAAGAGAGTAGATAGATTAATAAGAGAAAAAAAGAAAAAGAGTAAGTGGATAGCCTATCAAGACAAACTATTAGGTGTCCAAAATGAGAAATGGAGGGGGTATTTATAGACAAAGCAAGGTGGGATAAAAATCCCAAAAAACTGAAAAGTGCTCCAAAAGAAGGGGCAGAAATGAAATTTTAGGGCAAGAGGGGGGATCATTTAGTGGATCCACTTTGATGGCCAGTGGATCTGCAAGTGCTTCTTATGGCTAAGTTGTCTGGTGATTTTTTAGGTATTCGGGTCAGTTTTTAAGACTTTAGGACCTTCTAAATTCTAAAAAATCATCAGTCAGTGTTGGTAGATTTGAAATTAATTATTGAACAGTTTGACAGTCAATTTTAAGAGAAATTCAGTTAGTTTTAGAAAAATCATGTCTTGCATAAAAGATTCAATTAGGGTCAAAAAAGTGTCAGTATCCAAAAATTAAGTATCATTGTAATATTATGCTTGAAAGCACAATTTTTCCTCCAAGAGCATTATCCCGTTGATCTCTGTCCGCTAACTGACTAGTGAAACTGTCGTGCTGCCTCTATATAATGCACTAATCTTATCAGGTATCAAACTACAGTCGCATCATAAAAGTGCAATATTGAGGGTTCACAAGACCAACTATGGGTGTCTCTTGCCCCTTAGGATTAATCGACCTACCAATTTTACTCCAATGATTTGAGTGAAAATTATTAAATGTGGGTTGACTATAAAGATAAGAATTGTATGACCTAGATCGACCATAAAACATTTCTAAATTCTCAAGAGTGTACACTCTTATAATTGAGAAGTTAGAAACTTACCAAATCGATAGGTGCCCTTGTCTTGTTGAATCATTGGATCAATTCTTTTGTAAATTTGAGCTGACTCACTAAAATTTATGGTCCGCTGTAATCCTAAAACAACATAAAATCGATCAAGACATTTATCCAATTTTTCAAACAAATTTTCTAAATTCTTTTGGGTTATTAAATTTACAAGACTTGGTTGAAGGATTTCGGCCAAAATGTTAGGCATGATTCTCTAATATCATTGGACATATTCCTGAGTAAGATTGTCCCACTACTCATACCAAAAAGATGTCAACCTTAAATTTATTTAGAAATAAAATCTTTTGATTATTTTAATAATGAATCCCTACAGTACTGCCAGTCCTCTGAATTGATATTATTTTTGATGTTTTATTGCAAAAAGTAAGCTAAATTTGATGTATGTAAGGTACCCTCAACAGTTAACTTAGGGATTCGTGCAGAAAAATTAACCTAAAATCTTATTTATAGGCTGCTGAAGCCATCAGCTATCAATCATGGGTCTAATGTTCAGGTTGAAAATTGTCAATCCAAGAGTGAGTATATATGCAGTAGCCGACTCCGATCACAGCAAAACAATTTGATAGAATTCTGGTAATTTATTAAATTGAGCGATACAGAAAACTGTACAACTGTTTTACATCCTTATTTATAAGGGATTTACGAGTGCATTTTGGTAATTACAAAGTAAATACAAAAATCTAACTCTAATTCAGCGAAAATACAAAGTCACTGGGCTCTTCATGCATATGGGCCATTGCTATAAATTTGGATCTATTTGCATGAGTTGCTCTAGATCCATACCATTTAAGAAATTGGACTCAATTGCAGCAAATTATACTTTAGACCCGTGTTTATATTACACTGTGGACACGGGTCTAAAATACACGTGTAAGACATTTATAAAATGAAAATACGCGATTTTTTATAACAATTTTTATAGCATATTTTACTCTTTTTTTTCACTTTTTTTTTATTATTTAATTGTTTAAAGTATCTAATATTTCGAAAAATTATAAATTGGCCATAAATTTTTTTAAATTAAGTGCTAATTATTTTTTTTATTTATTTCAATACTTAAAATTAAAATTATAATAATTAATTTTGTACAATAATAATAATTAAAATTAAAATTAAAATAAAATTCATAGTACAATAATTTATTCAAAGAAAATATCAAACTTTGAGTTCTTGGACTACTATTGATGTAAGAATTAGAGTAAATGAGGAGCTTAAAGAAGGAGGACTTGGGAAAAGAAAAGTTTTAGCACCTTTAAAAAAATCAAATTCTAAAAAAAAAATAAAAAAAACAAAAGGAAAAGCAAGAAAAACAAGAAGAAAATGCTGACAAAATGAAAAAGGCAAAAGGGGACAAGGTAATTTATTAACTCTTTATCAAACCAGCAGTAATATTGATATTAAACGTTATGCACATTTGCTATTTACTCTATATGCATTGGTATTGAAAAAAGATGACTAATGTACATGCAGTTCAATATTAATGTACATGCAGTTCAATAATAATATACATGGAATACAAAACAACCAATATATTTTTAGTACAAAACTAATGCGCATAGATTAATTGCTATCAGAATATTTTTATCATTAATATTGTAATTAAAGATATATTTTATTATTAACTGACACTTCAAAAGTAATGTACATGTAATTTAATATTAATGTACATACTTTTAAGTAATAATGTACCTGTAATTGGAGAGCCATGTACTTGCAGTTAAATTACAATGTATTTTTAGTATAAGACTAATGTGTATAGACTAATTGTTATCAGAATATTTTTATTATTAATATTGTAATTGAAAATATATTTTATCATCAATTGACAGTTCAAAAGTAATTTATATGCAATTCAATACTGAGGTGCATGCATTTTAAGTAATGATGTATATGTAATTGGAGAGTCATGTATATGTAGTTAAATTACAATGTATCTATAATACAAAACTAATGTACATAGACTAATTGTTATCAGAATTTTTTTTTTATCATTAATATTGTAATTGAAGATATATTTTATCATTAATTGATAGTTTAAAAATAACGTATATGCAATTCAATACCAATATGGTTGTATTTTGAGCAACAATGTACCAATTAATTTTAAAAAATACATAATAATTCAATTTATATATTTAATTATAAATTATAAATTATATATTTATTAGAATTATAATAATTATTAGATGGAAGAAATAAAAATAATTTATATATTTAATTATAATTATTCAATTTTAAGTATTGAAATAAATAAAAAAATAAAAAATAATTAGCATTTAAAATTAAGAAAAAAATGGTGAAAAAGAAAAATGCGCTAATAAAATTGTAAAAGAAAAAAAATCACGCATCAATCTCTAGTAATTGCAAAATTTCTGTATCTTTTAATTTCTGTATCTTTTAATTTAACAAATATTTTATATATGTGCTGTGATCCCGATTTATGATACATTACGAATACGGGTTCAGAATATATCAATTGCTCAATTGCCACTTTTTAAACTGGCGTTCACAAAATGATAAATATAAAGATAGAATGAGGGAAAAGACAAGAAAAAGATTTATGTTGTTCGTTGTGCGCGAACATAAAAGATTAATAGCTACATTTGTTTTATTCACTTGAGTGTGTTTACACAAAACACAAGAACCCACATTTGTAGTGAAAGATACAATACAATTAAGTCCATCATAATAAGTCACAAATTACTCTACTAATTAAAAAATAAATAAAAAATGGAAAACTCTCTGAACTCTTCGAACTCTCTTGGGGTGGTCATTGCCTCAACAAGAGAAAAGACCGACTAGCTTGAACGGAGCAATAAGAAAATCAAAATGAAGAGTGCTAATGAGCATGATCTACATAATGATGTAGGTGAGGAAATGGAAAGAATAGAAAGTGAATCACCAGCCTTTGTTCCATTCACGAACCCAACGTCGTTCAAAGACGAACTCCTGAATCATAATGGAGAAGGAGCAAAGACTAATCAGTATGATGACGTAGTAGTGCTTTTAGATGACAAAGAAGATAATATTGTGTACGAGGAAGGTTGTCCCTTTGTTAAGGTTTTAGTGGCTGAAAGAAAAAGATTGAGGAGACCATGGAAGAAAACACTCACAGTGAAACTGATGGGTAAAACAATTGGCTATAATTTATGGTCAGCAAATTAAAGTATATCTTGAAACCTGTTTCGCCCGATCAGGTGGTCGCAATGGAGAATGATTTTTTTCTTGTCAGTTTTAGTGCAAGTGATGATTATGAGGATGCTTTGCTTGGTGGCCCATGGATGATTTTAGATCATTACTTAACAATAGAGCGCTCGCAACCAGATTTTTACCCGTTGATAGTAACCATTGACAAAACCTTGGTGTGGATTCATTTTCCCTGCTTACCTATTGAATACTATAACCAACAATTTCTTATGAAGGTGGGTAGTATTGTGGGAAAATCGACGAAGGTAGATGATGCTACTAGAGATATTTCAAGAGGAAAATTTGCAAGAATTTGCGTAGAGGTTGATCTGACTAAACCTCTAATCTCCTGTTTTAAACTTAAAAGAGATTTCGTAAAGTTGAATATGAGGGGATACACCTTGTTTACTTCACCTATAGTAAATATGGCCATTGGTCGAAAACCTACCCATCTTTGTCGGAAAACGAAAACAAATAGACCGGGGAGGAAACTACACGAGGAAATATTCTGAAAAAGGAAATAAAATTATTGGAAAAGGAAAGTTTTGGGCCATGGATGCTGGTTCAGAGGTGATCAAGGGGTGGTGGAATAAGGAAAGATTCAAAGGCTGATGGTTAGAGAGATAAAGATCATGATAGCAGGATTCTAGCGCAAAATGGAAAGTCAAAATATGCAGCTCTTGAGGTAGGAGATATGGTGGGGGAAACTGACGCCAATATCAATGGAAAAGATAATAAAAATTTAAAAGATAAAGAATTGGCGGATGAAGAACAATACTGGACAAGGCCCAACAGAGGAAAGAGGCCCAATGTGCAAACTCAAGTCCTTAAGGAGAATATAGATCCAAAACTTTCTGGGCCAACCAAACTAATGGATTGCACAAATAAAAGCTTGGCTAGACCGATTCTCAAAGGAAATGGCTCTAAACGGTCCAACCAAGCTGCAGCTAATGTGGAACATACAGTGGTTACCGGGGGAGATAAGAAAAAATCAATAATGAGACAGATATGGGGCTGCAAAATTTGTTCAATAATGCTTAACTTCAGAGAGAGGTTACTATATACAATAACCCCACCTTTCCACATGCTTTGAAACCCCCTGAACAGGCTATTGAAGACTCTTCAGAAGGGTCGGATGACTTTGATTTTGACCCTGAGGAAGAGGAGGAAGAGAGTTTAGAAGGATATGGGGATTGGATGGAGCAAGAAGATGAGGAAGAGGAGTCCAACACCAAGCACGACTCCGAATGAGTTTCTACATTAGTGCTGCATCTTTGATGTGCTATTTCTTTTTATCATTATTTTGTCTCTTACGTCAATCCTCTTTTGGAATTGCCGAGGTGCTACAGATGTGCATTTTTGCCGCACCATAAAAGACTTGGTTAGAATTTATAAAACCTTTGTTGGTGGGGATTGTGGAACCCAAAATTAGTGGGAATAAAGCTACTGCTGTTTGCAAGAGGTTGAATTTTTCTAGGTGGGTGGGGATTGAATTGATAGGCTTTAGTGGGGGCATTTGGCTCATGTGGAATGAGGAAGATGTGGATGTTCAAGTGATTCAGACTAACCCACAATATATGCATTGTGGAATCACAATTAACAATCATTATACCTGGTTCCTTTCCATTATTTATATGAGTCCAAACCTGGGTTTGAGAAAGCAACTTTGGGAGCGACTAGCGGATATGAATCTTGATATTGATAAGGGGTGGCTTGTAATTGGTGATTTCAATGCCATTGCTTTACAGAATGAAATTTTGGGCTCTACCAAACAATTTGCTAGAAGATCCAAGGATTTTAATAGCTAGATTTTTATCAATCATCTCATTAACATGGCTTTTCTGTTGAGTGGAGCCCTCCAACATGGAGGGCCCACCATTTGAAAATAAAGAAAAAAAAAGTTGGTTTTTTCGGTGCCAATAATTGGTGGGTGAAGAATACAACCTGTTGCAAGCTGGATCTCACTATTTTGAAACCTATATAAAGGCTTGCTTATAACCATTGTAAAATGCACCAAAAAAATATGCAGAAAAAGAGAGTTTGTGTGAGGATAAAATTCCAGAAAGAAAATTGAGAGAATTCCTCTAAGAGAAGAAATTGAGAGTATTTTTACAATTGATTTGTAAAGAGAAAAATACTGTGAGTTCCACAAAATTATGAAAGTGTAATTTTGTGAGTGTATACCTCAAGTTTAAGTTGATAAAACTTGAGAGATTAATTTCTTTGTATTCTCATTATTTTATAGTGAAGATTTTTCGAAGTTTGTCCTGTGATTTTTCTCTCAAGATTTAAAAAAGGTTTTCCACGTAAATATCTGTATCTATTTTATTCCGTTGCGCTCATATTTTTCTTAACAAGTGGTATCAGAGCTGCTTGGTTGATGATCCCAGCCCATTAATATTCTTAGTATGCTCTGTGGTTGCAGCATAGGCTGATCTCCCACATCAGAAAAGATTTATTGGGACTGAGTAAATTTGTTGTCCTAGGCACTGTTATATTTTAAAAAGAAAAATATATTGCACGGAAGAGAAAAATACGACGAGTATTTTGGTGTAATTAGTTTCAAAAACGGACGTCAACTCGATAATTATTTTTTGAAGTAAAGTTTTTTGCATGGTACTGTTCATGCAAAATTTCATAATTTGTTGACGTTTGTTGATGTCAGTGGCACTGTAGTAACCCAGACCATCCACAAAATAGATCCAGTATTGTAGCAATCCATTACTGTAGCAATCCAATATTGTAACAATCCAATACTGTAGCAGAAATCCAGTACTATAGTGATCCAGTACTGTAGCAGTCTAGCCCGTCACTGTAGCAGAGGTACTGTTCATACAGTATTATTCACAGAGAAATTTGATATCTATGTTTTTAAGTGCAGCATTGTGTGATTAAGTGCATGTCTATGAAAGTTTTGGCACAAAGGCTATAATTGTCTAAGGAGACTGGATTTTAAGTGGGATTACTTGTGACCCCTTCAGTCTTTCCTGGAGACATTCCTGGTGCATTTTTCACAATTATTGTGCACTGAGGCAGCATATAGTTACTATAGTGGAATATAGTTACTGTAGTAGATTGAAGAAATGTCGGGTCAGAAGGAAGAAATTGAGAAGTTTGATGGCATCAATAATTTTTCTTTATGGCAGAGAAGAATGAAGGATATTCTTATTCAACAAAAGGTTCATTAGACATTGTTAGGCAAAAAAAGTAAGGCTGCAACAGTCACAGATAATCAATGGGAGGAGCTAGATGAGATTGTAGCAAGTACAATTCGTCTAAATCTCTCAGATAGTGTCTTACAGAATATTGAGTCAAAAGATTATAAGACTGCCAAAGAAACATGGGAGACTTTAGAGAATTTGTATATGTCAAAAAACCTTGCAAACAAATTCTACTTGTGGAGAGAATTGTATCAAATACGGAAGGCTGAAAATGTGAGCATGATGCAACACATAAGCAACTTCAACAGCAAGCTTTCTCAACTGTCAAAGTTCAATGTAAAATTCAGTGATGAAGAAAGAATTGTGATGCTTACGGTGACGCTCCCTTGGTCGTATAATCATCTTACCACAATTTTGACTTATGCAAAAGATAAGATGGAGTTTGAAGTGGTTGCTGAAGCGTTGTTGTCTTATGAGAAGCAGAATAAAGAAAGAGATCCAGAAGCATAAGCCTTTGTTATAGAAAGTAGGGGCAGAAATAAATCTCGAAGAAGAAGAAATCAAAATGACAAGTCCAGAGGGAGGTTAAAGTCAAGAAATAAAAGTTTCTCATACTATCATTGTGGCAAACCAAGCCACATTAAAAAAAATTGTCGATTGTTGAAACGAGGTGAGCCAGAGAGTAGTCAGCAAAAGAATCAGGAAGAAAACACCACTACAATCATCACAACAGAAGAAGTAGCAGTAGTAGCAGATGAGTGTCTACATGTTAGTGATGATATGACTGAGTGGGTGGTTGATTCAGCCGCTTCTTTCCACATCACTCCAAACAGAAAAATGTTTACCACATACAAAACTAGCCATTTTGGAATTGTGAGGATGGGAAATTCAACACGTTCTCTCCTTGTTGGAATTGGAGATGTTTGTATACGGACAAATATTGGTTGCCAATTGACATTGAAAGATGTGAGGCATGTTCCAGAATTACGCTTCAATCTTATATCCGTGAAAGCCTTGGATAATCAAGGTTTTGAGAATTATTTTAGCAATAGCAGATGGAAACTTTGTAAAGGATTATTGGTTGTGGCAAAAGAAAAGAGTTGTTGCACACTGTACAAAACCCGTGGAGAAGTATGTAAAAATGAGGTTAATATAGCAGCTAAATCTTCATCAAATTTATGGAATAAAAGACTTGGCCATATGAGTGAAAAGGGACTTCAAATTCTTGCTAAGAAGAAGATTATTCCTATGGAGAAAGGCAATGGATAAGATCCTTGTGACTATTGCTTATTTGGAAAGCAGCATAGAGTTTCCTTTAAAAGCTCCTCTGTCAGACGAAAGAATGCATTAGAATGTGTATATTATGATGTTTGTGGTCCCATTGAAGTTGAATCTTTAGGAGGAGCCAAATTCTTTGTAACTTTTATAGATGACTCATCTAGAAAAGTTTGGGTGTATCTGTGGAAGACAAAAGACCAGGTGTTTCCGATTTTTCAGAAATTTCATGCCATGGTAGAAAGAGAAACAGGGAAGCAATTGAAGTGCCTCCGTTCAGACAATAGAGGTGAATATACTAACTATGAATTTAAAGATTATTGCTCTAAATATGGAATTCGGCATGAGAAGATAGTCCCTGGAACTCCTCAACATAATGGTGTAGCTGAAAGGATGAATCATACTATTATGGAGAGAGTTAGATGTATGTTGAGAACAAGCAATCTTACAAAGTCATTCTGGCGAGCGGCTGTTCAAACTGCATGCTATCTGATCAACAGATCGCCTTCTGCTCCATTAAACTTTGATATTCTAGAAAGAGTATGGACCAACAAAGATGTCTCCTACTCTCATCTGAAGGTATTTAGATGCAAGGCATTTGTACATGTGCCAAAGGAGCAGAGACAGAGGCTTGACGATAAAGCCATACTGTGTATTTTCATTGGATACGGTGATGCAGAATTTGGGTATAAATTTTGGGATCCAGTAAAGAAGAGAATCGTGAGGAGTAGAGATGTGGTCTTTCATGAGGACCAAACTTTTAAAGATTTAAATAAAGAAGAGCAGCAAGCTAATAAAGATAGTATTGAGCTGATTCCTTCTCAAACTAAAAGAGAAGTGGAAGTTCAAGATATTGCTGATGGCATTGAGGTGCCTCATGATGATGATGATGATGCTGAGGTTGATGTACCAGCACAAAAGAATGGTAATCAGGGGGAGCAAATTCAACAACCTGAGATTGATGTACAATATCTCAGAAGGTCAAATAGATCACACAAGCCATCTACAAGATACCCAAGATTAGAATATGTTAATCTTACTGAGAAAGGGGAGCCAGAATCTTTTCAGGAAGTCTTAGATCATAAAGACAAAAATAGATGAATGGAATCCATGAAAGAAGAGATGAACTCTTTGATGAAAAACAACACCTATGAATTGGTGAAGCCTCCAAAAGATAGAAAAGCTTTAACAAACAAATGGGTATTCAGATTAAAAGATGATGGGCATGGCAATCTAGTAAGATACAAAGCTCGACTAGTCGTTAAGGGCTTTGGACAGAAGCAAAGGATTGATTTTGATGAAATCTTCTCGTAAAGATGTCATCAATAAGAATAATCTTAGGACTAGCAGCAAGTCTAGATCTTGAGATTGAACAAATGGATATGAAGACTGGATTTCTTCATGGTGATCTAGAAGAGGAAATTTACATGCAGTAACCTGAAGGTTTTGAAGTCAAAGGGAAGGAACATCTAGTTTGCAAATTGAAGAAAAGTTTGTACAAATTAAAATAGGCTCCAAGGCAATGGTACAAGAAGTTTGATTCATTTATGATGAATCACAAGTATAAAAGAACAATAGCTGACTCATGTGTCTACATCAAGCAGTTTCCTGATGGAAATTTTGTCATTTTACTATTGTATGTTGATGACATGTTAATAGTTGGTCAAAATGCTCAAATGATCAACCAACTAAAGAAAGAATTATCAGAAGTCTTTGACATGAAAGACTTGGGTACAGCTAAATAAATTTTAGGTATGGAGATTGTTCGAGATAGAAAATCCAGAAAATTGTGGCTATCACAAGAAAACTATGTTGAACGGATTCTTGAAAGATTCAACATGAAAGGAGCAAAGCCAGTATCTTCACCTCTTGGTGGACAGTTCAAACTCACTAAGAAAATGTGTCCTTCTTCACATGAAGAAAAAGAGAAGATGTTGGCCATTCCATATTCTTCAGCTGTTGGAAGCTTGATGTATGCAATGGTATATACAAGACCGGATATTGCTTAAGCTATTGGGGTTGTGAGCCATTTCTTAGCAAATCCTGGTGAGGATCACTGGGAAGCTGTGAAGTGGATTTTCAGATATTTGAGAGGGACATCCAAACTGTGTCTAAGTTTCGGGAATGGAAAACCAATCTCGGAAGGATATGCAGATGCAGACATGGCAGGTGATCTTGATGGTCAAAAGTCTACATCTGGGTATCTGTTTACTTTTGCAGGGAGAGCTATATCATGGCAGTCTAAATTGCAAAAATATGTTGCTTTATCCACAACAGAAGCTGAATACATTACTGCCACAGAGGCAAGAAAAGAAATGTTATGGATGAAGAAATTCCTTTAAGACTTGGGATTGAAGCATGAGAAGTATGTAGTTCATTGTGACAGTCAGAGTGCAATTGATTTAAGCAAGAACTCTACATATCACTATAGAACGAAGCACATTGATATCAGATATCACTAGATTCGTGAAGCATTTAAAAATAAATTATTTCTAGTGCATAAGATTCACACAGACAAAAATATAGCAGACATGTTAACAAAGGTGATCCCTCGGCAAAACCTTGAGTTGTGCCCCAAGCTAGCTGGAATGAATTCATGGTGATGAATATACAAGGATAATTCTTCCCGTCCATGATGGAGTCCTCCATGTTGTCGTGCGGGGGAGATTTGTTGAGTGGAGCCCTCCAACATGGAGGGCCCACCATTTGAAAATAAAGAAACAAAAAGTCAATTTTTTCGGTGCCAACAATTGATAGGTGGAGAATACAACCTGTTGCAAGCTGTATCTCACTATTTTGAAGCCTATATAAAGGCTTGCTTATAACCATTGTAAAATGCACCAAAAAAACACGCAGAGAAAGAGAGTTTGTGTGAGGATAAAATTCCAGAGAGAAAATTGAGAGAATTCCTCTAAGAGAAGAAATTGAGAGTATTCCTACAATTGATTTGTAGAGAGAAAAATACTGTGAGTTCCACAAAATTATGAGAGTGTAATTTTGTGAGTGTAAACCTCAAGTTTAAGTTGATAAAACTTGAGAGATTAATTTCTTTGTATTCTCATTATTTTATAGTGAAGATTTTTCGGAGTTTGTCCCGTGGTTTTCCCTCAAGATTTAAAGAGGATTTTCCACGTAAATATCTGTGTCCATTTTATTCTGATGTGCTCGTATTTTTCTTAACATTTTCTGGGCAAAAATTCACATTGGATAGAGGTGAAACTGCTGAATCTATGAAAGATGCTTGCCTTGATCGAGCCCTCTGTAATGGTTTATGGCGAAATACTTACCAAGCAGCTCAGGTGTGTCATCTACGTAAGCATTCTTCAGATCACTATCCTATTCATGTTATGCGGAAGCCTAATAAATCACCTTGCGATTAATAGAAATTTTAAATATCAAGCAGCATGGCTTTTTCATCAAGATTACAAGAATGTAGTAAGAAATAATTGGTTTGATAATTTGGACCTCCTCAATAATATTAATACTTTGAGGAATGAATTGGTTGATTGAAACCGTCATGAATTTGGAAGCATCACGAAGAAGAAGAAAGGGCTCTAAGCATGAATTATGGGAGTGCAATGTTTGTTAGACATTCGGACAAAAACAAAACTCCTAAAGTTAGAAGCCAAATTGAGGAGAGAATTGGAAGTTGTCCTCCAACAGGAAGAAGTTATGTGGTTTCAAAAGTCCTGTGAAGATTGGATAAGATCGGAGACTAAAATACAGTTTTCTTCCACATGAGTACCACTATTAGAAGAAATAAAAATAAAATTTCCATACTAAAGGGACCTGATGGGCAGTGGACTATTGATTCTGAGGTTCTTAAAAACATGGCTCTATTTCGTTCTTTAAAGAGCTCTACTCTAGAAGTAATGATCGACTGCTGATTTCGTGGCTTATAATGGGCTTTGTACCATATTATGGTGAATTTAAGAAATATTTACGTATATGTGATTTTGCAAAATTTATTTACGTAATTATGTCGTTTTTGGACTAGTCCAACAGTAATCCGTTTGTCAAATTTTTGGAATAAGTTAAATTAATATTCTGAAAGTGTGACTTTTGGATTTGTGGTGGATTTTATACAAATCTGGAAGTTACACTTTCGGATTTGTCAGCTGCACCAGCCAGGTGCAGCTTTACAAATCCGGACCTATAAGGTCCGGATTTACTTGTATTTAATGACCCATCCCCTCCCTCTCTCTCTCTCTCTCTCTCTCTCTTGTGCGTGCCATGTAGTTGCGCAGCTTGATTCAAAAAATTTTGTTTTGGATTTGCAATTTTTTTTTTTTGAAGGTAAACTTTTAGATTTATTAGTTATATATTATTGTAATTTTTTGTGATAAATAACTTAAATCTATTTTGTTATTTATATTTTCAAGTTCAAAATTGTGGTAAAAGGAAAGAAATTGTTAAAAAAAGGTATGTGATTTAAGTTAAATTTTGTTTGAATAAATTAGTAAAATAAATTTGTTTACTTTTTTTATATATTTTTTTGACTCGGATACGAAATTTTTAAGATAATAATTAGGCAAAATAATTACATTTGTTATATATGGTTGTATATTTTTGCAATTAATTATTCTTGTGAATGTGTTAAATTTAAAAAATTTAATTTTTGTTTGAAAAAATGGTTTAATAGAATTAATTACTATTTGAAAAATAAAATTAGAATAAAATAGAAAATTATTTATAAATATTATTTAATTAGTGAAAAAAATGACGAAATTTTTATATTAGGCAAAAATGAAAAAATAAGATGCTAGGTTAATATAAAAATTTGAGTATATGTAAATAATAGATAAATTATAATGTAATTAATATATAATAAATTTATTTATAATGTGATTTAAGTGAAGGGTTGTTTGTTAAATTAGTTAATTATTTTTGTCTATGTTGATTTTTTTTATTTTTAAAATTTTAAGAAAAATTAATGGAAAAATAATTATGTTTATTATATATGCTTAAATATATTTTTTAATTATTTGTTGTTGCGAATGCGTTAAGCTAAAAAAATTATTTTGTGAAGCTCTTTGCTATTATAAATTTTTTTGGGTATGTTAAATTTAAAATTTTTAGTTTTATTTGGTAAATTTTTTGCAAAATAATATATTATTGTGAAATAACAATTTTTGGTAAATGATAAAATCTGAATATTATAATTTTTTGTGAAATAATAATTTTGTGTACATATGTTCATTGAAATCATAATAATTGTTAACAAATAAAAATTTTTATTAATAAATTTTGATAAA
The DNA here is from genome assembly GCA_947687605.1 of Reutealis trisperma. NCBI lineage: Eukaryota > Viridiplantae > Streptophyta > Magnoliopsida > Malpighiales > Euphorbiaceae > Reutealis > Reutealis trisperma. The sequence goes on along the minus strand of CANTUT010000371.1, from coordinate 19,860 downwards.
TAATATATAAATAATATTTTATTAAATTTAGTTAACTTAATATAATAAGTAGTATTTAATTTTAATATATTAATAATAAACATTAATATTATGCAGAAAGCATAATGTTTTATATATTTAATATAAATTATTAATTGCAATAAATTATATTTAATATAATTTCTTAAAAAAATATAAAATGCCTATTATTTTAAGATTTATTGAGCAAATTGAAATATTTGCATATTATGTATTGATTTACTGCTAATTGCAAAGAATTTTAAATTGACAGTTGGTAGCATTAATCGCCAAAGAAATTTTTCTCTATAAATGTCGCGTTTCAATGATGATTATGTACATGAAAAATTTATGGATAAGAAAGAATACTATGCTGGTTTGTGCCGCGAGTGGCATTTTAGAGTAGAAGAATCAAGCAAGTTGGTAGAATACTTACGTGCTCTTGGAGTTTCGATCATTAAGTTTAATAAGAAAAAATATGTCTATGTACGAAATTGCTGTTATTCAAATAAGAAAGGAAAATACACGGATGCTTCATCACAGATCAAGATATTACATATTGAAACTTACAAAAGAACAAGCTAATGCTAATGATAGAATATTATCTAATATAGAGATTAACAATGTGCTTAGGTACCGTAAGTATGCTTCTGATGATGAAATATCCGATGAAGAAACATAGTATAGGATGTATAATATAATGTTATTTGGTAGGTTTTATACTTTGTATTATATTAATTGTATTAAATTTTAAATTAATTATATGAAATTAATTATAGTAAAATTAACTAATTTCATATTAAGTGCAAATTGTCATAAATATATTATGTGGATTGAATATATCAATTCGTGTGTAATCATAATATGGAAAATGAAAATGTAACTATTAAAATAAATATGATAATATATGTACAGTAGTTAAAAAATAAATACATCTAATGGCCTCTGTGTCCTCTGCGTCTCCCTTGAATATGACATCGGTCTCCTCCAATTCCACAAGGCAGAGGTCGATGATGACGTGGTGGACCACGTCGAAGCTGAACCATTGTAGGTTGCATTTCTGTAGGCTCTTCTTCAACATTAGCATCATCCTGCTCTTGAACATCCACGTGATATGGAACAGGAGAATGAGAAAAAATAGATCCTGGTGCACCAGATGGTTGTCCAAAAGTAGGTGCTAACATATCATTTGGAGTGAAGAACCCGCCGGAGAAATGCCCTTGTTGTGCAGGAGTTACACCCTATGGCTGATGTCCTATCCAAGGTGTGAATGCAGAAAATGAAGCTGTATATAGATTTGGTTGAAACATTGCAGATGCAGAAAGATCATATAGAGGCTGCAAATGCGAACCAAACTCTGAAATTGAGTGGAGAATTTGGACTATCTGTACGGATCTTGTGTAACATCAGGATGCACTGCAGCTGATGAACTGCTGAACTCGAATCTAGTTGATGTGCTAGGCTAATTTATTTTTCAATATTAACTAATTTTCAAACAACTTTTTTCAAATAATTACAAAACATATACAAACATATTTAACAAACAAAATTATTTTTCATTATTTTTTCTTAAAAATTTTAAAAATAAGAAAATCAACCTAGACAATTTTAATTTACTAATTTAACAAACAACTTAATTGTTAATTTTTGCCAGTTTAAAAATTTTATATAATGAAATTATTATATATTAAATACATTATAATTTACCTATTATTTACATATGCTCAAAATTTTATATTAAGCTAACATCTTAATTGTTAATTTTAGCCGATTTAAAATTTTCATAATTTACCTATTATTTACGTATGCTCAAAATTTTATATTAAGCTAAAATCTTAATTATTAATTTCGGCCGATTTAAAAAGTTATCATTTTTTTATTTCTATAAAAATTTCATCATTTTCTTATTTCTAACAAACATAATTATTTTTCCATTATTTTTTCTTAAAATTTTTAAAATAAAAAAATCGACCTAGACAATTTTTTATTTACTAATTTAATATATAATGCATTTATTATATATTAAATATATTAAAATTTACCTATTATTTATATATACTCAAATTTTATATTAAACTAACATCTTATTTTTTAATTTTTCTGATATATAAATTTCATCTTTTTTTTTATTTTTAACAACATAATTATTTTTCTATTATTTTTTCTTATGAATTTTAAAAATAAGAAAATCAAACTAGACAAATTTAATTTACTAATTGAACAAACAACCCTTAACTTAAATCACATATATAATTAATTTATTATATATTAAGTACATTATAATTTACCTATTATTTACATATACTCAAATTTTTATATTAAGCTAATATTTTATTTTTTTAATTTTGCCCGATTTAAAATTTTCATCATTTTTTTTATTTCACTAACTAAATAATATTTGTAAATAATTTTCTATTTTATTCTAATTTATTTTTCAAATAGTAATTAATTTTATTAAACCATTTTCAAATAAAAATTAAAATTTCCAAATTTAATACATTCACAACAATAAATAATTGAAAAATTACAACTATATCTAATAAACATAATTATTTTTCCCTAATAAACTTAAAATTTTACAAAATAAAACAAAATAACTTAAACAAATTTATTTTACTAATTTAATATAAATAAAATTAAACTTAAATCACATACCTTATTTTATGATTTCTGTTAAATTTAAAAACCTCAACCTGCAAATATAAATAACAAAATTAATTTTAATTATTCATCACAAAAAAATTATAAAAATATAACTAATACATTTAATAAAAAAAATTACTTTCAAATTTATTCTTCACTTCACAAAAAAAAAAAAATTAAAAGTGAAAAAAAAAAATTATCAACACAGAGAGAGAGAGAGAGAGAGAGGGACTACTGATGTGGGGAGGGGGCTCGGTGGGGGACTTTAAAGAGGGTAAGGATTGTCCCTCACCGTTGGATCATCCTGATCCAACGGTGAGGGACAAAGAAATAAAGGCTGGTACTTGTGGCAGCAATCCAGAACTTAAAGTTCCGGATTAGCTACTGCAAGCCAGCTTTCCGGAAGTGTAAGATACGGAAAGCTGTAAAGCTGACAAATATAAAAGTTACACTTTTGGATTAGCGTAATACTATGTGTATATTATTTCAGAAATTTGTCTTTCAGAATATTAATTTTTAAAAAATTCGGATGTTTGACAATCGGATTTAATTTTGACCCACTTAAAATGAGCAAATATAGGTAAATATTTTTCTATAATACATATAATCGTAATTATTTTTTAAATTATGCATATTACTGTACAAAGCCCGCTTATAATAGATTTCCTCCCTTGAATGCTGATTGTAGAAGCTTGTTGGAGGAGCCTTTCAGTAGGCAGGAAGTCAAGCAAGTTCTTTTTGACATGAAGCCATGGAAAGCTCTGGGTTTAGACGATCTTCACGCTGGCTTTTTTCAAAATCATGGGGAATAGTTGGCAAGCCAGTTTGCGATTTTGTGATTCAATTCCTTGATGGGGGGTGATCTAATGCCGGGCACTAATGAAACTCTTATAGTTTTCATCCCCAAAATTTCAGAACCAGAAAACTTGGGCCAATTGAGACCCACAGCCTCAGCAATGTCGGTTATAAGGTGATCACCGAAGTTTTGGCCAATAGAATGAAGAAGGTCTAACCGAACTTATCTCTCCAACTCAAAATAGTTTTGCATCGGGGCGTCGTATAACAGATAATATAATCATGCTGCAGGACGTTATACACAGTTTAAGGGGGATGAAGCAAAGCCCAGGCTATATGATTCTTAAAATTGATTTGGCAAAAGCATATGACCACGTTGATTGGGACTTTATCAATGAAACCTTAATGGAGGCTGGTTTCAATAAAGATTGGATGAGGAATATTATGAAGTGTGTGACCTTCAGTACTATGAAGCTGATGTGGAATGGAGAGCAATTACCGGGTTTTAGTCCAACGCGGGGAATCAGACAACGGGATCCCATATCCCCTTATCTCTTTGTTTTGAGCATGGAGCATCTCTCCCATATGATAGAAGAGCAGGTGGATTCAAATCGGTAGAAATCCTTTTGTTTCTCTCGTAGGGGACCTAATCTGTCTCATTTGTTTTTCACCGACAACATGATTTTGTTTGCGGAAGCGACAGTGGACCAGCTTGATGTTATCTTGGATGTCCTGACCAAGCATAGTTTAATCTCGGCTCAGAAAATAAACTTACAGAAATCCAACTTATTTGTTTCGACGAATGTTGATGCTCAGCTAGCTAACGAGTTATCTAAGCTTCAGGTATCCCTCTTACAAAGGATTTGGGTTTGTATTTAGGTGCTCCAACAATTCATGGTAAGGCTGATGGTTCAAATTATCAGTATATCCTTGACAGCATGGAAAATAAATTAACTGGATGGAGACAAAAGACTCTTTGGCTGGAAGAATTATGTAGCACCCTAGGTGTTCATAGGTCTTCAAAGACCAGAGAGTAGTCCAAACAAATTAAAATGGAGAAATTAAGGAAAAGAATAGAGATTTAGGAATTGAAAACCTAAATTGGATACAAGTCCGAAAATTGGTATGATAAATGCGAAACTGATGAATTTTGATTATGCTGTTTTTGGGTAAAATGCACTGAAGGTCACTAAACTTTTGTCTGTTTTCTGTTTTAGTCATTAAACTTTAATTTCTTACAATTTAATCACTAAACTTTAATTTTTTTTTCATTGGCAGGTCACTAAAAGAATTTTGATAAAATAACTCATCAGAAAATTGACATGGCATTTCAGGTAAGATGATACTTTATCAAAATTGATGATATAAGCATGCTACATCACATTGAGATGTTTTTAAAATTTAAAATTTTAAAAATCATATTTTTAAATTAAAAATTAAAATTAAAATATATTTATTTATGTGATATAGGATGCTTATATCATCAACCTTGATAATGTATCATCTTACTTGGAACACCACATCAGTTTTTTAGTGAGTTATTTATCAGAATTGTCTTAGTGACCTGCCGGTGAAAAAAAAATTAAAATTTAGTGATTAAATTGTAAGAAATTAAAATTTAGTAACCAAAATAAAAAACAAGCAAAAGTTTAGTGATCTCTACTGCACTTTACCCTGCTGTTTTTTCTTAGGTTTTGCCTTAGAGGAATTTGATGAATGAATAATTAATTATATTCTTAAAACCCTAAAACTTAAGTTAAAAAATATTAAGAGACAACAATGAGATAATTAGAGTAATTAAATTTAAGGAAATGGCAATTTTGAGATTTAAAGAAAATATATAATTATTAATTTTGACTTTTAATTTGTAAAAAAAATAAATAAAATAAAATAATTATAATTTGGAGGTGGCCGGATTGTTTAAGCAAATCATTTTTAACCAATTCCATGTTAACATCATTTCCCACTAGATAAGAACAAAATTGCTTCCCCACTTCACATTTTCATATTTCTTTCATGATTCTCTTCATTTTCCAAAAAGAAAAAAAAAAAAAAAAACACTCTTAAGAAAAAAGAAAACAAAAATACCTTGAGAGAGGAAGCATTCTGTTATTCAAATTTTCAAGGAAGCAAATTAGATTTGAGATAAGAATTTTCATAAGTCTAGTTTCTTTTATTAATTGAAGTTGATGTATGTGAGTTCTTGAGACTTTCTTCTTGATTTGCTACTTTCAATTTTCAGCCAAGAAAGAGTTAGTAGAAGAGAGTATTGTTCTGAGATATAGGATGATATAAGATGTAGATGGATGAAAATAAGGTAGAAATTAGCTCAAGAGTAAAACCTAACATGAATTAGATGAAAGAGAACACAAAATCTACTGCTGGAAATTGAGCTTTCCATTTGAAGGCCATGAAGTTTGAATATTAAGTGGACCAAAACATGAAATTTGTAGATAATTATGTCTAATATGTGTTTATTAAATGGCTTGACCAAACTGGAAGTACTTTAGGAGATATAAAGCCTGAACCAAGACTGACCTTGCACTCAAGTCTAGTCTGTAATGAGATTTGGGCCCCAGTTTGAGGACTATAAAGATAGAACTGGATAAAACTTAAAAATATGAAATGTTCTTTCATATGTGTAGTTAATCTTGTAAATTTTTTTTTGTTATTGGATGTATACGTTGAGAGTTATAATAAAAAAAAAAGCGAGTGGAGGTTAGTTTGTCACTTGCATGGGTTAAGGGAAGAATTCAGAGGTTCACCATTAATCATATAAAGCTTATATGGATCTGAATTATGGATATCTTAATCCTCTATGTCAGTTTTATAATGGAAAAAGAATCATAGCATTTGGATGAATATAGCTTGAGATATTACAGAGATAATCCTACTAGTTTAGGAAATAATATTAGGTTATAAGTAGAAATTTAAAGCTTAATGTTTAAAATTCACTATTTGGAATTAAATGAATTTACTTGTGTATGTTTGTGTGAGTGTAGAAGTACAAAGAAGACATTAAGGAAGTAAGAACCTAGGAGTTAAGAACATCCTTGATTGAAGTGTTAAAGGAGAGAAGTGCATAGAAGAGTTGTGTGAGAGAGGTGAGTGATTAATATACTATTATTATTACTATTTGAAATCATGAGCCATTATTCTTTGATAACCACCTTGAAAATGCATTTTAATATGACTAGAATTTCTTATTGACCATGAGTTCTATTATAAATTCCAACCGTTGTATATATAAATTTTATTTAATCCTCCATCTATATTGTATTTGAGTATTTCTATATGTTCAATGATATTTCTATAAGAAAACTATATATTTCACTTGAGATTTTATTAGTAGACTATGAGTTTTCTAAAATGATTTATAAGTTTCGAGTTTTGATGATATATTATAAGATTTAGTATTATTACAAGACTACGAGAATACTAGAATATTTAATAAATTTCAAGTATTGAAATGTATTGATTATAAATATTTATTATGAAACTAATTTGATGTATTTTGTATTTATTATAAGCTTATATTGATTTCATTATATGATTATTGTGACTTTGAATGAGTAGAAATCCCCTGATCGATGAGGGGTAAATCATTGGACATTGTGCACATTGTACCTATGGATGGGATATAACATATGACCTATTGCTAGGAGGAGTATAAATTCCTAGCCATGGGACCCGATCAATTTCATGTTTATCATAAGGTATCATGAGAAATACTACAAGCCTATTACGAGATTATGGGCGGATTTTTGTTCTCGGTTTTTACATATTTTATTACGAGCAAAATTATATAGTTTTTACAATATTTACTATGAATTATGAGATTGCAAAAGCTTTTATGTATCTTGTATAATTATATAATGAGTTAATTTTATTTTGAATCTTTATACAGTTTTTACAAATTATTTCTTGAATTTTAATTCCTAAGATGAGTTGCAAAATTTGAGTTTCATTTTCAAGTTATGAGTAAAGTTTCTATTTTGCATTTATGAGTTATATATTATTAGTTTACAAGAAGTTTCTATTTTAAAATGTACAAGTTATGTTTATACAAATTGAGCTAATTTCTATTGTAAAATTGTTTTATGATTATTTATAGATTTATCTTTTGCTATGAGTTTTGCTTTCTAAGTATTACCTAATTTTGAGATGAACATTTAGAGTATGCTATAATGTGTGCGACAAATATTATCCTTGTTAATTAATGTTGGTTACTTAGCCTAATAATGTATGATAGTATATTTCTTACTCATTGGTTTTTATACTCACCTCATTCACTAAAACTTTTACAAGAAGCTAGAAGTTGTCAAGTAAAACTCAAGTTTCTTCTTCACTTGAAGCTATAATCGAAGTTGAAGTAAAAATAATATTTGGCTAGCTTTTGCTTAAATGCTCAATGTGTATAAGGATATTTTAGAATACTGGTTTGTATAAAAATATTATATATATTTTAAATGTGTCTATATTATATTATGTTGATTATTGGGAGACTTGGAAATTTCCTTTAATGAAGTTGAGGTTATAAGGAGGAAAATGGAAGTGCTGTTATTTGCAGGTTATGATTCTAGGACATAATATATGTATAGCTGGCGCTATGCCAGATTTTAGTATAGTGGAGGTGTTAATTGGGTTCTATAGATTTTTGATGGCTTTATGTCTACCCATGCCCTAAGATTGTCATATCCCAAAAGTGGGATGTGACAAATTACCTTAGTTAAGTTCTTAGCGTGATTCCATCTTTTATTATATAGACTACTATTTTGCCCAAAGGGATATGTGATCAAATGGAAGCATTATGTAGAAGTTTTTTTTATGGGAAAATAGGTAAGACACCAAGGGAGTATCATTGGTAAGATGGGAGATCGTTGCTAGAAAGAAAGAAGAAGGCAAGTTAAGAATCAAAAAAATGAGAACCGTGAATGAACCCTACATCTTCAAATTAGGTTGGCAGTTTGATGATTGATATAGACTCTTTGTAGACAAAAGTCATTAGAAGTAAATATATGGGGGGCTGTTTGAATTTAGATAAGCTTAGGAAAGGGAATCTGTCAGCTATGATGAGGGGGATTCGATCACAAATTGGGTTTTTATCTCAAAGTACAAAGGGCAATTTATATCATGGACATGGAACTACCTTGCACCATGGTCTTGAGTAAAAAATGCATCATTTTATTTAAAAAAAAAGAGGATAATAACAAATTCTTAGCGCGCGATCTCCATTTTCTTCTTTTGCTTCTGCTTCTGCTTCTCTTTCTCATTCTCCTTCTTCTTCTGGTGGATGCGATCTCTTTTTCTTCGAAATAATGAAGCTAGATCTTCTTCTTCTTTTTCTTCTTCTTCTTCTTCTTTTACTTTTGGTGGATGCGATATCTTCTTTTTTGAAATAGTGAAGCTTGATATTCTTCTTCTTTTTCTTTCAAAAATGCTTTGTTTTTTTGTTCTTTTTTGCTTGAAACTGTTTCTATCTTCTTTTTCTTCTTCTTCTTCATATTTCTATCATAATTTTTATTTTTTTGTAAGTTTTTTATACTGTTTTGTGTGAAGATTTTGAGTTTTTTTTTTTATTTGGAGTTCAATTGTTTAGTATTTTCATCATTTAATATTAAACTTTAAATTATCAGATTTATTAGATTTAGAGTTTAGATTCATCACATATAACTATCAGATTCATTAGATATAAAGTTGAGGTTCATCATACATCACATATAGATTCATTATTATTTTACTGCTAGATTCATTATTTAATTATTCTATAGTTTAATTTCATCTATTTCTCATATTTAAAATTTTCATCATTTAATATTTCACATATAATTATCAAGTTTATTAGATTTAAAGTTTAGATTTATTATATATAACTATCAGATTCATTATATATAACATTTAGGTTCATTATATGTCATTATCAGATTCATTATTTAATTATTTTATAATTTAAATTTATTCATTTCTCATATTAAATTTTTCATCATTTAATATTTCACATATAAGTATAAAGTTCCTTAGATTTAAGGTTTATATTCATCATATATAACTATCAGATTTATTAGATATAATGTTTAGGTTCATCATATATCACATATAAATTTATTATTTTTTACTGCTAGATTCATGATTATAAATCAATATTATATCATCTATTTTTTTTAATCAACAACTAGCTCTAAGATTTAGCATAGAAATCACAAAAAAAAAATTAAAAGAAAAGAGTAATAGTTTTAGAAAACTTACTCACAGTGAAATAAAGCTCTGATAATATGAATGATTACTGAGTTTCTTTGTATGAGATGATGAAGTTAATAAGAAGTAGTTGACGTAGTATAGTAGTGGATAGTTTTTGGAGTTGAGTGGTTGGAAGATTTTGGAGAATTAGAGAGATGAAAGTTTCTAGTTTGAGGAAAATGGGTATAGAGCGCGAAGAAGGTGAACAATAGAAAGAACAGTTTCTAGTTTTTGAATTTTAAATTTTTATTAAAAATTAAAAAAAAAAAAGAAAGAAGACAGCAAGAGATTTTAATGAAACAGTGAGTTTTGGATCTAGATCGCTGGTGCAAGGTGAATCTGGGTTCATGATATAAAAACTCGAGTACAAAGCACAAGGTAAGAAATGGTAGAAGTACAAGCTTCTGGAATGATGTATGATTGCTGGATAAACCTTTGGGAGAGGTTTGCCTTAAGCCTTTGACTAATGAAGACAAGCTGGAAAGGGTTAAAGACTATTGGGTTCAAGGAGTGAGTTGGAATTGGGAAACCTTAGAGGGCTTTTTCTTTATTGAATGCATTTGAAAATTATTATCCTAAATTTAGTTGTTTTTATAATAATTCCCATTTTAGGGTGAATTTTGAAGAAAAAATCAAAAAGAAAGGAAATCCTCTAAATTTTTTGGTGGAAAATACCAAATCCCCAAAAATTTTGGTTGAAAGTACTTTCCACCTAAAAAAAAAGTGGCGAAAATGCAATAAAAAAACCAATTAAAAATTTTTTAGTTCCTAAAGAATAGCAACTTTTACTAAAAAAATTATAGTAATTTCTTAATTATTAAAAAATAGCTATTAAAAATATTTTTAATAAAAGTAGCTATTAAAAATTAAAAGATGTTAATTTAAGTTAAATAATTAATTTTTTTATAATAATAATTACATTATGTTTAATTAAAATATATTTGAAAATAAAAATAATGAAGGAAAAAAAAACTTCTTTGTTGGTTAGAATTTTATTTATAAGGAACTATAATTTGTAGCTATAATGTGGAATTAATTTGGATAGGTAAATAATTAATTTAATTAATTAATTAATTATTTATTACTTAATTAATTTAAAATATACACATTAAAAAATTAAAAATTAATTATTTAATAAATATTAGGAGCTATTTGTCATAATTGATATACACATTACAAAATTAAAGATTAATTCCTTGATAAGTATAAGGAGTTATTTGTTGCAATTGATTGGCCGGCATAGCTATGAGCTATATTCATAGCAGGATATCACTATACGTTGGAAGTGTTGATCACCTTCCGAAGATTTGATTGGCAAAAAATGTTGGAATTTGGCTATTTGCTAAATATTTTTTTTCATGAATTAATCTCTTTTTTTAATTGTTTTTTCCAATTAATTATTTGTATTTATTTTTGTTTTCATTTTGTAGTTAATTTTATTAAACAGAGGTAATTTTAAGACAATAATGGTCCACATGTTTTTTAATTTGTAAAGTGAAAATAATATTTAAGGTACTTATTATAAATCATGCAACATTATATGTAAAAATTAATAATCAATTAATTAATAAATATTGAAAATAATTGTATTATGAGAAAATAATATAAATACATTACAATAAATATGATTTAGATATAAATAATTTTAAATAATTAAAATATTAAAATTTATAACGAAATTGAATAAAATGAGTAGGAAAAAATATTTATTTGGGATTTTTATTAATTAAAATAAAAAGAATAAAATATAATTAAATATATAAAATGAAAATAAAATAATTAATTAATTGCTTTTGTCCATTTTTTTTTTATGTGTTTGGTATTGACTAGGAGACTTTTACTGTATAAAAGAGGAGGAGATATTGTTGTTGTGAATTGGAGAAAACGTATGTAGAGAAAGAGCGGAAAAATGAAGAAAAAGGAAAAAAAAATCTTTGTAATTTTCATATTTTCTTTTATGATAATGAAATAATTTTTTCCACTCTCTTCTCTATTTCTAGTTCTGTTTCTTTATGATTTTAGTTTCCTTTTTTCGTTGGTTTTATTTGTTTGAATATATTCATTGCATCTCCTCCCAAATTCTAACAAGTTTCTCCCAAATATCTTTCATAAATCACCCTAAAGTGAGAATTACTGTAAAAAAAAAAAAACCTCTAAATTTGGAATCATAATTTCAAAAACATTAAATGGAGAAAATGCCCAACCTTAGATGGTATATTGAATCAACAAGATAGTCAGAGGCTAGCTGCATTTTTGGTGCGTGGTGATAAAGATGCAATGGACCAGTAGATATGGATATATTATAAGTCGGGTGATTTTTCTCTCAAATCTTATGAAGCATTACATAATGAAGGAGAGGGAACGTCGAGCAGTTTTTGGAAGAATATAGTAGTTACCAATTCCCCAACACATTATAACCTTCATCTGGCTTATCTTGCATGGCAAAATCATGTGTAATTTTGAGCTACACAGAAGAGGTTTCACCTCCTATCCGTATTGTGCAATTTGTAATGAAGAGGTTGAAACCATTTTTCATGTGATTAGAGACTACAAGTTGACAACAAAGTTTTGGGAGCAGCATATTTGTTGGGAGCAATTTGAACCTAGAAGCTAGCATTTCTAGGCATGCTTGGCTGCAAAGAAATTTGTTCAAAAAAGATAAAGAGGGATACGAGGGTGGCTGGAGAAATTGCTTTGCCTCTACTATATGGTGGTATAGAGATTGTGAAATGAAAGTGTTGAAAATTTGTTCAAATAAAAATGGTAGTTTTTTTTTTTTTATCAAAAGTTGTATCCTTTCTAAATGTTATGTCTTTTCCAAAAATCGTACCCTTTCTAAATGTTATGTCTTTTAAAAAGGTTATATCTTTTCAAAAAGTTATGTTTTTTTCATAAGATATGTCTTTTGTAAGAATATTTATAAATAGGTATTTGAAATTAAATTCAAAAAGAAGATTTTTATTCTTGCCATTAATTCTCTAAGTGATAAAATTAAATATTCTCTAATTCCTATTAGAAATTCTTTATTATTTGCTCAATACAAAATTTCTAAAGGCTTGTTATATCTACTAAAACTATTTATGTTAAACCCATAGCAATCTTGTTGAAAAGATGGTGCAAATATCGTTTTTAGGAAAATAAATTTATGCGTTTCAAGTCTAAATAAATTGCCTATATTCTTAATCTCATGTTTATTATTTATAGTTGGTTTTTATAGTGTAATTAATCCTCTTCATTGTTATATTTTTCTAACAATCTAAAAATGATATTTGTAGGTTTGTACAAATTCACCATGGGAGCCATAAATACCATTAAGTTGTTGAATCAAGATTTCATTCATGTGGATCGTTATGATAGGATGAATTTCAATATTGGCAAGACAAGATAAAGTTCTTGTTGACTTTTTTCAAAACATATGATGACTATATGGTAATAGTGTCTTTATGTCAATAATATGCTAATAATGAGCAACAACATGAAATGTGTTGTATAAACAAACAGGTTTATATCTTCGACATGAAAGGTGTTGTAGAAATAAAAAGGTTTCTATCTTCAACATCAGATGAAAGATTTTGGGGAATTTGATACCATACAAGTTATAAAGATAAAAGAAATAGTGGGGAATATGTTTTGAGTCAATCTCATTATATAGAAAACATACTGAAGAAATTCAGTCACTTAAAGGTCAAAGTATATATAGTGAAGTATATAATGGAAAGTCAAGACACATAAGTCTTAGACATGATTATGTGAGGAAATTAATCAAAAGTGAGATTATTTCATTCAAATTTGTAAAAACAAGTAGAATTTGGTTAATTCGTTCATCAAATCTCTTACAAGAGAAGTTGTAAAATCAATGTCGAGATGGATGGGGCTCAAAGTCATTGAATAAAGATCCACCAATAACAGCAACCCTACTCAATATTATGAAATGAGTAATATAGAGTTCAAAGGGTAAAAACAAGTCATTGACATGTAGAGTGGTTCAGAACTTTAAAATATTTTACAAGTCCCATCTAAAGATGTTAAAAGTGCTGGTTGTCACTGTATGAGAGTTGAGTTATTTATACTTTTAATGAAATTTAGTAGGAGTTTCTTAACGAGTGACAAAAATAATGGAAGAACTTCACCTATATGAACTTAGAAGTGGTGCTGCTTCAATTAAGAGTTGGAGTTTCTTTTATAAAAGTTCATAAATGTTGGATCAACTTATGGCCTTATAAATAGCTAAGCGTGTGATTGTGTGGAATATGATATACTTTGTATTTATGTGTGTGGTGTCGCTAGTATTATTATTGGAAATAACATATTCAAAGCTTTTATGCTCTTTGCGATTTCGACTTCACTTTGTGATACTTATACTAAGGTAATATTCAAATTAAAAGATATATTACTTTATTCATAAATACTATTTAATCACTTGGAGAAATTTATTTTTATTTGAACAAGTGGGGGATTGTTGGAAATTTATTCAAATAAAAATGGTAATTTTTTTTTAATCAAAAGTTGTGTTCTTTCTAAATGCTGTGTCTTTTCTAAAAATTGTGCCCTTTTTAAATGTTGTGTCCTTTAAAAAGGTCATATCTTTTCAAAAAGTTATATTTTTCTTCCAAAAGATATGTCTTTCATGAAAATATGTATAAATAAGTATTTGAAATTAAATTCAAAAAGAAGATTTTCAATTTTATTTTTGTCATTAATTTTTCAAGTGATAAAATTAAATATTTTCTAATTCCTATTAAAAATTCTTTATTGTTTACTCAATACGAAATTTTTAAAGGCTTGTCATATCCACTAAAACTATTTGCATTAAACTTATAGCAATCTTATTGAGAAAATAGTGCAAATATCATTTTTAGAAAAGCGAATTTACATGTTTCAAGCTTAAATAAATTGCCTATATTCTTAATCTTGTGTTTATTATTTATAGTTAGTTTCCACAGTGTAATTAATCATCTTCATTGTTATATTTTTCTAATAGAAAGTGTGTTTCAGAATAAGCAATGGAGACATGAAGGTAGAGAAGATTTTATCATGAAATATGCTAAGGAGATTGAACATAGTTTCTTCAATAACATGGTGATGGAGAGAGGAAACTATGAATGGCAAAGGATTAAGTGGGAGTTACTGCCGGCTGAATGGATAAAAATCAACAAAGCTGGAAGCTCTAAAAATAATAACCTTTTGG
>CANTUT010000370.1:845000-856869 GCA_947687605.1 Reutealis trisperma | reverse complement strand
TAACTTCTGGAATAAGTGTTTCAGGTAAGTTTGCAAAGTGGTTCCACCATTGAATGAACCAGTAAAGTATTTTTGTTGTTTGAAAATTTCTATCAAAATAAAATAGCCAAGAATGACTATGTTTATGATTTTGAAGAAAAAATGAGTTATACCATGCTTGTTTATACTCTCAGTAATTGAATTTATGGCAATGGTTGACTTGGATATAGAGGTCAGCAGAGAAAGATTTTAAGGCTGAAAGATCTTTTCCCCAGTTTGAAGGATGGATAATTTTCTTGATGCACGTGGAGTATACAGGATTAGGCTGTTTTTTATCCTTTTTGAAGTGGTTGAATTTGGCTAAGCCAGTTGTTTCCAATATGACTTAGTAATAAGATTGGGGTTTGGTTTTGTCCCATGGTGTATAGTATCATCCGTCTGGGAATATTTGTGTGGCTGCTTTGAAAGGATTGGGATTGTAAAATCCTACTTCCATTATCAAAATTGTTTGAAAATGAATTTTCTCCAAATACTCACTTGTTTTTAAAAATTCTTTGTTTTGTGATAAAATAATTTCTTGAGTATTGGGTTTGAAAATATTTTGAGATGAATTTTGAGGGGGAAAATCAATTATCTCAGTTTTTTTATTTTGAAATAGAGTTTAAAGATTTTTTACCTTTGACCTCTGAGGAGGAGGCATTTGAAGAGGAGGCTCCATAAACCTTTTGAATTTCCAAAAGAGTTTCTGGCAAATTGGCTAATTGTTCAACCTATTTTTTAATTTCTAACTGAGAGATTTGGGTCTCAAGTTTTTCTTAACAATGTCAATCTAGGATTTTACTGGTTGAGCTGAAAAAGGTTTGTTTGTGATAACAATGTTTGAAATATTTAGGTTTGAGGATTGAGCCTTGGCCTTTTCCTCAGTATTTGAAATATTTTAGGGCTTTGCGCTTGTCTTTAGATTTTTTGGGTATCACTACCTATTTTGAAGGAATTCACGAGTTAAGAAATCTGAAATTGAATATGTATCACCGTTTATATATTCAATATCAAAATCAAATATAGAAAGGATAGCTTGTCATCTGGCAAAAATTTGTTTTGAAGCCAAGTTTTGAACATCTTTTTGTAAAACTTCTTTTGCATATTTACAACCAATTCTTAAAAGAAATTTTTGATTTAAAAGATCACTTTGAAATTTTGAAATATACAAAACAGTTGAAAGAATTTCTTTTTAATAGTAGAGTAATTCTTTTGACAATCATTCCAATGTACTGAGGTGAACTAGACTATACATTCCCACCCATTTTGAAATTATTTCAAAATACCACCATAACTTATATCTGATGCATCTGTCTCCACTATTTTTGGAGCTAAATGATCAACTATATGCAAATATAGAATTTCTAAAATTTATTTTTTAATTGTTTAACAACCCTAGTATGCTGGTCTAAACATAGTATTGGGTTCTTTTTTAACCTATCATGCAGTGTTTTTGCTAGACGGTTAATGTTTAGAAAAAAATCTAAAACATAATTTAGACTTCCTAAAAAACTTTGCAATTGTGTTTTATCTAATATTTTATCAGTAAACTTAGATGCAAATGCAAGGAATCTCTTAATGGGTGTAATAGTACCTTGAGTAATGTAATGACCCAAAAAATTTACACGAGTTTGAAAAAGAGGTATTTTTTATTTTGAAACTACCAAACCATTTTTCTTTGCAATATGGAAAAATGTTTGCAGATGTTTGAAATGCTGATCAACAAAGTTTGAAAAAATAAGAACATCATCAATGTAGACAATGCAAAAATTTGAATAAGGATTGAAAATATCATTCATTATCCTTTAGAATTCTGAGGGAGCATTTTTTTAAACCAAAAGGCATACCTTTCCACTCATACTGTCCAAATGAGACTGTGAACGTTGTTCGATATCTATGATCAACATGAATTTGAATTTGCTAGAATCATGATTTCATATCAAATTTTGAAAATTGGAATGCAGAATGGAGCTTTTGAAGCAAATCCTTTTTGTTAGGAATAGGGTACCTAATCCATCTTAAGGCTTTGTTCAAAGTTTGTAATTGATCACTAATCTAGGTGTTCCTCTTTTTATTTCACTGTTCTTATTAACATAGAAAGTTGCACAAGACCAGGGTGACCTAGATTTTGAAATCAAGCCCTTAGACTCTAAATCTTGAATTTCTTCTCTATAATGTTGTTCTACAGATTTATTCATTTAGATCAGTCTGGCTTTGGTAAGAATTTGTCTTTCATCAAAATCTTTTTCATAGAGCAGATCAATTATATGTTGTTTTCTATCCCAAAAAGCATTTGGAAGATCAGAACAAATTTCTTTTTCAATTTTATTTTGAAAATAAGTGATTTTATTTTTAATAAAATCAGTTTGAATTTATTTTTGAATTTTTTGAAAATGGACATCTTGCTTAAGTTGCATGAGATGTCCTGTTTTTCCTATAATCAAAGCATTAATCTCAAAGTTATAAATCGAATTTGCTTTTATAAGATTGAGATTTCTTTTCTTTGGTTTCTCAAGAAAAGGAAAACTAATTTTTGTTTTCTTTATTTTGAATGCAATTCCATCATCAGTGACTTTGTAAGGAGTAATCAAATTAATGAAAGGAGCCCCTAAAATAACTATCTGATGAAGGTTTTTTGGTGAAAGAAAAACATTTTTTAAAGCAATATTTCCATTAACTATAGAGGCTTCAGTTTTCCCGCCAATAGTTAATTTTGAATTATTTGCTGTAACAAGTTTGTCTTTTGTTTCAGAGTGATATCTTTTTGGAACCAAATTGCAGTTGATACAGTTGAAATATGCTACTATATCAAACAAAGCAATTGTTTCAAATTGGAAATCATTTGAAAAAAAATTAATTTGAATTAAATATTTTCGAAAAGTAATTTCTCTCAAAACATTTATAAAATTATCTGGAACCTTTTCCAAATTATCCAGTTTTTGTAGTTCAAAATCCTCTATGTGATTATCTTAACTAGAATCAGAATTTGAATCAGATATTTTTAAAATGAGGTTTTGGATTAAATCAGAATCTTTTTGCTGTTTTAGCTTAAGGTTTTTTTAATTCTAATTTGATTTCCTTAATTTCTTTTTGAAGGTCCTGAACTGTTGGAACAGGTTTTTGGATTTCTTACCTCTATCTAGAATGGCTGTAAGATCATAGGAATTCTTACTAGTAGAGGGTAAGATGGAAGGTTTTTCTACAAGCTTCTCTTCTAATGTCTTAAGATGCTTATCTAAACATTCCTTTTAAAGGCTGGGATCATTAATATACTTGACAGCTTCAAGAATTGCTTCTTGGCTTTTTGTCAGCATATTAATGTGTTTGGAATTTTTGTTTATTTCAGAATCTACCTCTAATCATATTCTAAATTGGAAGATGAAGTGGCTAACTCATCTATTTGAATAGGTTCTTTATCTTCTAAAGATAAGGAAAACTCAAACTCGGAAGATTCAATTAGAAGAGCAAAAATCTTATTTACGACATATTCTTTTAACTGGAATTCATGTAGTCTAGTGTTTAGCCGACAAAGTTTTGAGGTATGACCTTTCTTACCACACTTATAGCAAGTAATATTTTTAAGACTAGTTTTAGGTTTTTGACTTGCTATAAGACTTCTTGTAAGGTTTAGAGGCCTTCTTAGAGGGTTTCTTATAATAGGTTTCATTCTTGGGTTGGGATTTCCTATTATAAGAAGGTTTGGATTTCCTATAGGGTTTGTTTTTACACTGACTGCTACAGGTTTTTGGTTTTGACTATGGGATTGTAGTCAAACTGTTGGCAAAAAATTTTTAACTCTTGCCTAGTTTTTCTGATTTCCCATTTGAGTTTTTTTTTGGAGTTTTAAGTCTTGGCAAATCTTAAGTCCTTCCTTTTGGGCAAGACTAATCAATTCTCCATTAGTGAATTGATCATAAAGGATCCAATTACCAAAAGCTTGTCTAATGACATTCCTGACTTTTTCTCCTAGGATTTTGGGTAATCCTTCAAGGAATTTTTCTTTCCAAAAAGGTTGGTTTCCCTAAGCATTATCCTAGTGAGGAATGTATTTTTGTATGTTTGAAAATCACTAAGTCTCTTACATGTAAGGTTGCTAAGGAGCTCAACATTTTTATCTTTGAGATGGGACGGGTCTCCTATAAAGTGAAGAGATATAGTTAGGATGAGGGTTGAAACTACATCCTCTATAGTATTACCTCGATCATCTAGTATAGGGGTTCCATCTTCAATGTTTTGAACAGAATGGAGTATTTCTAGCTGTTGGTCAAGAGACAAGTGGTAACCCCACCATCCTTTAAACTGTCCTGAAAAACTAGCTATAAGGAGTTCAGCTATGGCTCTATCTGTGGTTCCTATTTGGGTTTTGTAGGCATTGGTTGCCATGGTCATTTGTTGGAGTAGACTAAGGATGATATATTATGACATACCATCAATATTCCACTCATAGCCAAACGAGGCATTGAACTTAGACTGGGTCAGGATATGAGGTTTATTTTCTAAACCTATATCAGGAGCAGTAATTCTAAGGACAAGGTTTTGCCAATTTAGCCTCTTAACTTAGGGAATTTCTTCCTGTTTGAAGGCTTCTTCATCATAAGTTTCTATAGTTTGTTCTATAGCACTAACAGTTCTATGTTGAGACTGTGGAGTGTCAGGAACCATAGGATTTGATGATTCAGAGATTGAGGTATGACCTATCCTACTAAGCTAGTCTCTAATGGCTTAAACAAACTCTAGTTTACTATTTTGAAACTGTTGTTGGGCAGGTTTTAAAATCTGATAAGGTTTGAAAACTAGACTCTTAAGCTTTTTCTCTAAAAGGTTATTAGATTCAGAAGGTTTGGAAGTACTAACAACTGTTCTCTGGATATGGGTTTCTATCCTAGTAAGTTGCTTTCCTATGGTATGGAGATGGGCATTTGAAAATTTAGTTTGCTTGACGAGATTTTCGATATTATCTTTTTCCTCATCTTGGACTTTTTTTATAAGGTGCTGCATCTATCTCATATTCACCATAAGGGATAGACATTTTCCTAAGAGATTGATGTTTTGACTGAATAGTCTGAACATCTACCTTCAATTCAAGAAATTTATTCCTAGTGGTGATAGGATTAATAGACTTGTTTGAATGATTTGAACATTTTTCTTTTTTGAAAGGATAAGAAATATTATTTTCTTTTGCATATATTTTGAACCAATCAAAAAATTTATTTTGAGTTTTTAACTAGTTGCAAAAATCATATTATTTTTCTTGGATTTCATTTTTTAACTTCCAAGAAGTGTTTGAAAAACCATATCCTTTTCTATTCATTCTTTTTTGAATAAAAATCTTCATGAATAAGCTTTTTATCAATTTGAAAAGATTTTTCCAAAGCATTAATTTCTGCTTCAATGTTTTGGATAACTTCTAAAGGTGTTGGAGAAGAAGGGACAGGTAAGTCTTCTGTTTCTTCTTCTTGGTTTAAAGGTTGACTTTCATACACTGGTTTTGGTATGGTAGTTTGATAGTCAACATTTTGTAAGGTGGAGCTAGGTATATCTAAGGTTGAATACCTTGGCTTTTGTATTTGGGTTTGAACTTGCTCTGGGTGGTATGGAGCATATATAACTGAAGGAAGTTTTAAGACTCTTCCTAAGTCAACAATGGAGGATGTAGAGGCACCATCATCAGAAAATCTTGAATTGGTTGATTTTTTGTCGAAGGTAAGTTTGACTCTACCATCTTTGAATTGGGTTATGTTTTTGAGGTTGGTGTTTGGCTCAAGTTGTTTGGGATACTCTGATTGAGTAGCCTTTTCTAAGATCCATTGTTCTGCTAATGTAATGTCTTTCCATTGAATGGTCTTAGGGATAACGATAGTGGATCTGGTAAGATCTATTTGAAGCAAAAGGGTTTCTCCTTTTGAGGATTGCTAGATATGTTTTGAAGCAAAAGCAGTCATCATTGCTTTGTAATGAATTTTGAAAATTAATGCTATCGGGATTGAACCTTCAAGCATTTTGTAATTATGAGTCTTGATTTGAAGAACAACACTCTTTAAAACATTCTTATTATTCAAAGAGACTATTATGTTTGGATAGCAGTCAAAACTAATGGATCCTCTGTTAAGACTAGACTCAATGGTACTTAACAAGGAATCCTAAAAGTTTGTAAATCTAGCATCCCTAAGAATTGCTAAGATTGAAATATCTAGACCTTCTCTATTAAGAGGTTTAATTCCTACTTGGATGATGCCTATATGCAAGTATTTAAAGGACTTCTCCCTATATGTTTGAATGGACTTTGAAGAAAGGAGTTGGATTTCTTCAAAAGGTTTTGAAATTTCAACATCTCTCTCCTCAGTCTTGATGGAATAATCAATCCTAAGGAAAGAAAGTTTTGAAGATTCATAAATTTGTTTCTTTTAAATCCTGGGAATTTTCCAATCATCAATTTGTTTTGAAAATTTTTCAATAGTGATTTCCTCACTATTTACAATCCTTTTGAACTCTGAAGGGTCAGAGGTAAAGGAGTTTGAAAAGGAAGTGTTTCTACAGAGAAATGGTTGTAAATTCATTTTGAAAATAAAAATAAAATGATTGAATGAAAAGGAGTATGGCCACCAGAATTACTACCCTATGACTCTCAAAGCAAACGGGTCTTACGACTGTACCTCCACTCAACTATTCACTTAATAGTTTTACTATTTATCTTCTTCAACAAACACACTATTCACAATATCAACACTACAACAACACCACCACCACCCACCACCATACACCCCCCCCCCCCCCACCCCCCCCCTTCCTCCTTTCCCTAAGGCTCTAATACCTCCTCTATCTAGAATGGTTGTAAGATCATAGGAATTCTTACTAGTAGAGGGTAAAATGGAAGGTTTTTCTACAGGCTTCTCTTCTAATGTCTTAAGAAGCTGATCTAAACATTCTTTTTGAATGCTAGGATCATTAATATACTTGACAGCTTCAAGAATTGCTTTTTGGCTTCTTGTCAGCATATTAATGTGTTTGGAATTTTTATTTATTTCAGAATCCACCTCTGAATCAGATTCTGAATTGGAAGATGAGGTGGCTAACTCATCTATTTGAAGAGGTTCTTTATCTTCTGAAGACAAGGAAAACTCAGACTCAGAATACTCAACTATAAGAACAGAAATCTTATTTATGACATCTTCCTCTAACTAGAGTTCATGTAGTCTAGTGTTTAGCCCACAGAATTTTGAGATATGACCTTTCTTACCACACTTATAGCAGGTAATATCTTTAAGACTAGTCTTAGATTTTGACTTGTTATAAGACTTCTTGTAAGATTTAGAGGCCTTCTTAGAGGGTTTCTTATAATAGGTTTCATTCCTACATTGGGATTTCCTATTATAAGGTTTGGATTTCCTATAAGGTTTATTTTTACACTAACCACTACAGGTTTTTGGTTTTGACTCTATGAGATTGTGGTCAAACTATTAGCAGAAATTTCCCAACTCTTGCATAATTTTTCTCATTTTCCATTTGAGTTGTTTTTGGAGTTTCAAGTCTTGCTATATATATATATATATGACTCACTACAACTCATTACAGATATAAATACTTATTCTAAACTTTCGCTTTTTCCTTGTTAAAGATTTAATGACCAATTTTTTGTTACTTAAGTATAAAATTATATACTTTTATATTAAGTGAAATTTTCAACTAAAATATATAAAACTTCTCAAATAAACACCGTGAAGCCGAAATCTTATCAGACAATTTTTAAAATTATCATGGAGCAATATTTAAATAACTTTATTACTAAATTCACTTTAATTGTTGATTACAAGTTAAATTAAATTTTTATGTAAAAATCTAAAAATTTAATGAAAATGTAATTATACACAATAAATATTATTTAAATTGTATATTTTGTGCATGTATAATAAAATTAGACTAATGACATAAAATAATTTTAAATTATATATAAATATATGAATATACTTTACAAGGCAATACATATACAATATTGACAAAAAATGAGCATTTTTTATAATTTTAAATGACATTTTTATGTTCAAGAATACGTTAAAAAAAAAAAGAAAGTAAAGAAATTGATATATACATTTTATTATAATTTTCTAATTTATTTTGTTTTAGTCAAATATGATGCATTAAATAATTTTATACATAAAATATTTTAAAAAATTTGCATGCATACATAAAACATTATTTCAAAATTAGTTATATTTTTTAGTTTGCTTTCATACAAATTTTGCAAGAAAATAGTTAGTTCAAAAAAATAAATTTTATCCTCTCATTTCAAACCATTTAATGAGCACTCCTATTAAATAAAAAAATTATTAATAATTTATATTATCTATTCAATTAAATAATTTTAAACTCTTTATATAAATAAACCCATATACCAAATTATTACTTTTTAGACTAATAATTTCCTTTAGAATTTTCCATGAATTGTTATTTCAAAATACTAAGATTATAACAAAGTTTAGTATTACTTATTCATAATTTTATCCACTTTGTTTTATTAAAAAATAAAAAAAGAAAAAGAAAAGAAAAAATATTCTCCTCCTATTTTCAATAATAATAAATGTATTTTATTAGTTAATTAAAATTTTCAAAATTATTTCATTACGACTCGTTAGAATGCGTTAGAGATATAAATATTTATTCTAAACTTATACTTTTTCCTTATTGAAAATTTAATAATTAGTTTTTTGTTATTTATGTATAAAATTATATACTTTTATATTGAATGAAATTTCCAATTAAAATTATATAAAACTTTTAAAATAAATACGATAAAACCATGATCATTTTAAAAAATTAGTGAAAATAAAAGTTTATGAATTAGATTGATGAAGATAACAACTATATATATTTATATAAAGCAAATCTAATATAATATTAATAGAAGAAAATTTAATTCACCTAAGAAAATAGAGTTCAATCAGAATTGCTAATTCTATTAGGAT
Organism: Reutealis trisperma; assembly: GCA_947687605.1. NCBI lineage: Eukaryota > Viridiplantae > Streptophyta > Magnoliopsida > Malpighiales > Euphorbiaceae > Reutealis > Reutealis trisperma. The sequence goes on along the minus strand of CANTUT010000370.1, from coordinate 847,891 downwards.
TAATAATTTTAAAATCCAAAACTAATTAGTGACCTAATGAATTATGAGAGAAAAATAAAATTTGAAAAAAAATAAAATTTGACCTAACAAAATATGAAGGAAAATTAAAATTTGAATATTCAAACAATATAAATAAATAATTAATCTTAAAAAATAAAATTAATTCCTTAAAAAAATAAAATTATATTTATAATAGTATAATTTATTTATCCAGATGAAATAAATTTAGATTTATGATTTATTACATAAAGTTATATTATATATTAGATTTATTTTAATTTTAAAAATAAAATAATTTTAATAAATAATAGTTAATGATCATATTGCCCTCAAATTAAATACATAATTAATAAATGTATAACAAGAAGCATACAAGTAAATATACTTTTATTCCCCCCTACCATGTGTGTATATATATATGTGTTAAACAAAATAATTTTATTAGTCATCCACTCATAAGAACGATAAATTAAATAAATAATAAATAATTGTACAAAATCTAGGGAAAGATAAATAATAAAAATATTATAGGCCCATTAAAAACTAACAATTACATTTAATTCATAAATAAAAAACTTAACTACATATTAGTCCCTAGCATATTACATAAAAAGCCAAAAAAATTATAGAATTTTTCAGTTGAGCAATCTTCCTTCCATGTGACACCAGTATGTCAACATGGTCCATTGTGTATTTTTTACAGAACTCTTTTATCTACTAAAGACTAAAGTAAATCTAGATAATGAATTAGAAATTTAAACAGAAATTAAGAAATTTCATTAAAGAGTTCTAGAAACAAAAACATAATCATAGATTTGCATATTTAGCCCCCTCACCGGACTAACAAATTCGAATCGAACCAAATCAAAAACACTTGCCATCACAGATACTAACGATTCAACCCCTTCAGCCACCATAACATTCAAATCAATCTATATCACTAAATAAATGAAGATCTAAAACAGCAAAACCTCTGTATGTCAAATACAAGTTGAGAATCACCAAGGACAATAAAGAATTTGTAGACTTAAGTAATATAAAAAGCAAATAAAACAACTAAGATAGGCAAAAACAAAAAGAGGAAAGAAGGTCAGTGACCAATTTGATACAAATCTCATTATTTAATGACATCTACAATACGTAAGTGACGTGACATCCAACGAGGCAATAATAGGTGACATGGTGTGCTAACCTGTCTAATATGCTGACATAACATGACATGACACGTCAACATACCAACTGGAATTTATCTCTGATCTGATCATGTGATCGTATATTGATATAATTTTGAAAGGTTAGTGATATAACTGAGAAAAAAAAAAGGGTTAGTGACCAATTTGATACAACCCCTATAGTTTAATAAACTCCACAATAATTTACCCTATACCTAGACATTGCATAGTAATAAATACATATACGGTTGAACTTGCATGCCAAAACATAATTTAATAGCACGTGCATATATAAATATATATATATATATCTAAACAATAGATCTAAGTTTAATTCAAAAAAAAAATAGTTGATGTTGGACTTTATATTCAATTTTATCATGGGCTTAATGTAAATTCAATTTTAAAAATATATGCTGCCAGTGCAAATCAGAAACTGTATGCTAATGGCACTGTGTTTACTGTTTAGCATTCAGCTTCTTCATTGGAGGATATTATAATCTCGTCCTTGAAAATTAAACAGAAAATACAATTAGCAAATTCACTTCGGTAAATGGTAACATAATTGCAAATCTCTGGATCTGACAGCAAAAAAGAACATTAAAAAAAAAAAAATTACTCGTAGCAACTAGAAAATTTTAATCTACTCATTAATCTAACATATGATAGCAATTCTTCTGAACACTGATTATCTTGCATCTGAAGTCAGTTGCAGTGTTACATAATATAATCTAATCACCATTTTTTCCATTAAATCTATTCAAACGAGTTTGGAGCATAATATACAGGAACCCTGCGAATTATAGAGCTGGTTTTACCTTGTTCGAGCAGATGACCGAGTAACTCTTCTCAAATTAGATACAGAATGTGAATCTTGAGATAAGCCACATCCACTAGTATCTGCATCAGCTTTTTTGATAGCTTTAAGCCTCTTCCTTTTGGATCCTGCAGCTGGTTGGCTTTCAATTTGCTCATTCAGCTCATCCTCTACTTCTACTGCTTCAGATCTGGGAACCTCACCCTCCCATTGTATGCCACAAGTTGGACAAACTATTTTACCCTGTAATGTCAAACATTATTTCAGTTATTTATATAAAAAAAAAAAATCACTTGATAGTAGATACCCAACAAAATAAATTCACCAAAAGATTCAATATTTTATACCCTGCTTTGTGAAAATTTTTTCTTCAGGCAGTAATGGTGAATTCGAAGCATACAATCTTCATTTTGGCACACTTTTGCCTGTCAGAATTAGTCAAACAAAATCAATGGATTTGATAGAATAGCAAATAAGGATCCATCGCTCAGCCCTAGTTATTACTAATCGTTGTGGCAGTCATAAACTGTTTAATAACCATAGGATTACTGTTATTATCTCAATGTAAATACAGGTGAGAATACAACATCAATAATATTCTGTTATTCATATTCTGCTTTGAAGCTGTATGAATGTTAACGTACTTAACCCTTTTATTAGCAACCCCATCTAACAGCTGTACAAGCTGAACATTTTTCAGAATCACTTTTTGCATGATTGTGATTTCTCAGAAAGCATTACGAGCAATGCACATATTAATGGGCTAATTGATCTTGTCCAACTGGGTTGAATAAGTGGTAATCAACTAAATGTCATTGAAAAAGTTCTCCTAGCAAAGACAAAGGTAGAAAGCACTTGAGTGTTAAAGTGACAAAACCTTTACTGTAGCCTCATTGCACACT